>VWZX01001051.1:792796-948360 GCA_013399015.1 Galbula dea | reverse complement strand
GAGTACTGTGTGCAGTTTTGGGCACCGCAGTATAGGAAGGACATTGAGCTACTAGAGAGGGTGCAGAGAAGGGCAACTAAGCTAGTCAGGGGTCTGGAGAACAGGCCTTATGAGGAGAGGCTTAGGGATCTGGGCTTGTTTAGCCTGGAGAAAAGAAGGCCAAGGGGAAACCCTTATCGCTCTCTTCAGCTACTTGAAAGGTCATTCTAGGGAGGCGGGTGTTGGCCTCTTCTCCCTTGTGACTAGTGACAGGACTAGAGGGAATGGGCTTAAGTTGTGCCAGGGTAGGTTTAGATTAGATATTAGGAAGAATTTCTTTACTGAAAGAGTGGTGAGATATTGGAATAGGCTGCCCAGGGAGGTGGTGGAGTAACCATCCCTGGAGGTTTTTAAGAAGAGGATAGATGTGTTTCTTCAGGGGATGATTTAGGGCTATCAGTTGGACTAGATGATCTTGAGGGTCCTTTCCAACCATCATGATTCTGTGATTCTTCCAATTCCACTCTTAACAAAAAGTGAAAAAAGCCAACTCCACTCTTCACACTGTTTAACAGACCTCTAGAAGCTCTTTCATAGATTAGTCTATGAAATACATTGTTAATGAGGTAAGTGCTAACACCACTCAGGCATAAATGGGAAACAGGCTTGTTCAAAGACTTCATCATACTACTCTAATTTTGGTTTTGTGAATGAGTCGTCAAAGATTCAGTGTTTCCAGATAAGCACAGTGGCTGATTCATTGTTCTCAAAAAACAACCAAAACATAAAAGCTGGGTACCAAGTCTTCTCAAAGCAAAGCATTTAAAAAAAAAAAATCTAGAAATGCTTTACCCCTACCCTGAAGTACCCCAATCATCTTCTCCATTCTTTTTCTATCCCTACAGTGTTGAAATTACTAGAAAGGAAACAGCTGCCACTCTTATGCCATGCTTTCCATTAACTGTCATTTCAGGAATGCATATAGGAAAGTAAAGCAGTTTGGAATGTCTCCACCCATCCAGCAGCATCAGAAGTTGCCCAGCTTACTGACAGTTCCACTGCCTTGCAGCTGTATTCCTGGTTGCATTTTTATGGGTATTCAGATCAGTGAAGATACATTGCTAAGCACTGATATTACATTAGTTAGGTAAATGCCCTCATACAATGCATGTCCTATATCCATATACTCTACATTGATACTACAGTATGGCAGTAACAAGGCATAATTTACAATTTCTTGACTACTAAGAGTCCCAGAGGGTGCACTCATGCTGTAGTTGTCCAAAACCACCACCATATTCCTTTCAGAGCACATCGGTTTGTCTAAAACTAATCTGTCTTACTATACTCTCGAATAAAACGTAAGCATTTGCTAGAACACATGCATGCTCTTCAATTCCACATGCTGCCAGAACACCCTTCAGAGTCACAATTACACAGAAAGAGGGAAGCAATTTGCCAGCCTCTCAACTCTTGAGAGGATTGCAGAAAGTGTTTTACTAGCCCAAGTAACAACTTTGAAAAGAGAGAAAGTGAGACTATGGGCAAAGGGATAAACAAGTAAAATAACTGGCCAAGAGCCTTGCAACTAAAATTTAGCATATACCCTTAAGACTGGAATACAAATTCTCACTTAGAAGACCCAATTTGTGTCTCAATTAACGATTTATACTGACTGCTTCTGTCTCCCAGCCTCAAATTTAGCTTACAAACAGAAATTTAGTAATTTGGTAAAAAATAACATTGCTTGCTGCTACAATGCCTTGATAAAAAAGGCCTTAAATCAAGAGCATTCGCATTAGTTTTATTGATAAATACAAGACCACATCTCTCCCACTCTTACAAGGTGCTTTTTAAAGATTTCTCATAAAAGTGTTCTAACAATACCAAGAACATACCAGAATACATAGAAAACCACATATATGCTTTTACTGGAACAGCAGCATTAGTACTACCATGAAATCCATAACTATAGACCAGAAATTATCCCTGAACATGAGCATCAGTAAATTCTTAATCCTTACATTGAAGGTAAACTCTTCCTCCATGACTAGGTAAGTTTAAGAAATCTGTCAGTTACACTAACGTGAAAATTTGCTTTAAATACTTAAAATAATTACTATGTGCTTGGGTTTTTCTATCTGTGCATAAAACATACCCATAGCAATGAAGATTGCTACATAACCAGACCCAGAAATCCCAGGTTCAAACTCCACAGATCATGAAGAGCCCAAGAGACTCTTGGAGATAATAAACCTAAAAAGCTGAAAAGATTGTTTCCTGTTGCTTTTATAAAACACCAAGCAGAACACAATTCTTCTGAAAGCAGCGCTATCATACTTAAAGTATATAATGAAAAAGTAATATCTCTCTTCTGTTTCAAAGGGAAAAAATATACCTCAGATGACAAGATCAGGAGGAAGTCAACAAGTACTTACTGTAGAACCTGAACCTAGCTACTGTATCTAGAGAGAAAGATCTACAGCCCACACAAGAACTAGCTCTTATTACGAAGATGATTTTAAACAAATATGCCTCATCAGCCTAACCACCCAGGGGAGTCAACATTACACTTATTTCAGTACTAATTTTTTCTGTGCTTTGTAGTACAGGCAGGATTAAAAAAAAAAAAAATCAGGATAACATAATACAAGCTCAGAAAAGTACTCCAAAATTCTCAGCTATGTAACACCTACAATTACAGCATTAAGGGGTTTGGCAGCTGGGAGGTTATCTCCCCTCCAAACAGTGACACTCAAGCAGCAGGTTCAGAACTGAGTACAAGTCCTTCTGTAAGAAAGGAAGTTCTCTTACTTGGCAGTCTTGAAATACTAACAAGTTTATACACTAGTATCTTCCTCTCCAGAAGAGGAAGTGCAGAAGTGATAACTAGGAGGTTAATACGTGAGCTTTGAACTACTTCCATACCTTCACTATCCTTGGTTGTTGGGTGCTGCTGTGATGCAAATACCCTGTTGCAACCTGTTCTTTGCTCTAATTTGACCTTTTATGTTCCACATGCAGTGGCCCCAGCTCAAATACATGACCTGTGTTATCATTTGTCAGAAAGGATCCTGACAACAGCCTTGATGCCCTCTATCAGATTCTAAGGCAAAGGGATCCATTGCTGGTAGATTTTATGTTCCTTTTTCATCCCTTCTTGTTGTCCGACAGGACGCTGTAACAAGAATGACAGTTGATGCCAAATGTAACAATAGCCTTTACCATATCAGGTACTATGAGCATGCCACCAGGAATCCTGACAGAATATTTCACACAAACTGTAACAGAAACTCCCTCAAATGAAGGTACTTCTTATCCAAGAAATAAATCCCACAGAACCCGCAGGAAATACTAAAACAGCAATAACTGTCCTTAATCAGCTAGAAAGAGTAAGGGCTCAGTGAAACACATTTGTGTAGAGTTTCTCAGCATCTTAATTACTACTGAGGGATTAACACAGCAGAGTCCTACAGCAGTGGCATCAGATTAAAATTTCTATTTAACACTGCATACTGCTATGCTTGCAAACTAGTACAAAACTATAATGTCTGCAGAACAGTCTCACTTTCATACTCAATTTAGTACTCGAAGAACTTGCAGAAAAATATTGATATTTGCAACAGAGATAGTATGCCTTGGGGAACTTTGCTTAATTAAACCGTACTTGTCCTGTACACAAAAAAAAGCACGGATCCTTCATTAAGGATTAGGAGCCTCTCTTGCTGTTCAGCCTTCATCAATGACAACACCTACAGTACTCAGTGATCACCATGCAAAAAACCAGCCATGACAATTTCCCGTATCTTACCTCCAAAGCAGCACCCTCACCAGTAAGAAGCAAGATCAAGAGAACATCAGGTACTCCTTCCATGTTACACGGTGGAATTAGGCTGTAGCACCCACCTTCCTCACCAAGAGAGGACGAGGCCAAAAACCAGGTTCCTACCTTCTCAGTCTGAGCAGCCTCAAAAAAGAAGCGCAGTCAAAAAGCAGGCTGCATAAACTGTCATAAATAAGCACAGCCTAATCTCAGATGCCTTCTTTATCAGAAGCGTGCAGGTATTCCACAGCGCACACCCCACGCTCCCACGGGAGCAGCATGCACAGGAAATCCAGTGTTCCAGGAAACTGGTCACATCATGGTCCCTCCTCACCACATGTAGCTTTCCCATGGTGATGCCCAGAAGGGTGGGCTCCTCTTTCCTGTACAAAGCTCTACGTAAATTTTACACAAACTGCTTTCAGTCACTTAAGCAATAAATTCCAAACAGAAATAGTGAACCAAGTCCTCTTTCACAGAAGGCAAGGAAAGAGAGGAAGAAAGAGTCCAAACTCTGAGGAAGGATAGGTGCTTTGAGGATGACAGAACTGAATCCCACTCTGAATAAATACGTTCACCCTAGAAGGGCCCAGGTTTTATTTAAAACTGTATATAGTCTCTTCCTTATACGATTTCAGAATATGCCACTCCCCACTCCTACACCACAGAAACTATTAATCTGTGAGGTCACAGCTCACCTTTGGGCTTCTTTTTTTTCCTGACATTCCCCTTACATTCAATTATTAAGGCAGATTAGGAAAGATACACTACCTGTAAATTAGATCTCAACCTGTGTAACAACTGTCTGAGAATGCAATATATTAAACCCAATCAATTTTAACCTCCACTAGATTAGGAAACAGAGACCTAACTGCAAATTTCGGGTCTAATTTAAAAGTAAGTTTTCTGGTCTTACAAAATACACACACACAGCATGTATATAATGCAGATAACTGCAGCAGGACACCTACTATCCTGCTTTAATATCCTGCATTATATATATCTTCCATAAACAGAAAAACAGTTTACCCAGTTTTGTCCTTTATGCTGAAGGCCTAACCTGAACTTACACTAAAACAAGTTCTTGAAGAGAATGACATTTGAACCCAACATTACATATAGGAATAATAATCATCATCTAATGACAATTTTTTCCCCTTCTGCCTGATCATTACCTCAAAGAAATTTAACTGACATCCTCAAATATGATATACTCGGGTCCACTCATTTATGTGCATGCAAATATAAAACAAAATCACTCACTGGCAGTGTCAGAAGATGAAGAAAGTACCTGCGTATTTACTTTCCCCCTTCCTCCTCTGAGTGACGAAGTCAATTTTAACTTTTTTCTTTCCCATACTCATTATGAGAAACAATTCTAAACAAAGCTTTCTGATGGTGATGGCATTCTACTCCATTGATAGGAAAAGTTTAGCCAATGGCTTTAGTAATAAACCTTGATTCTCCACTAAAGACCAGATCTGAAGTTCACCAGAATTTCAGGATTAACTGTACTTTCAGCACCTCCACCTGGGCTTTGGGACTGAAAATACAGTTTAAGTCTCTTCCTATAACTGTCATATCCAGTAGGAAAAATAAAAACCCAATAGTATATTTAATAATTTAATTCTACTGCTATTTCAGACACATGAATTTGTTCTCAGTAACTGCAAAGAAAGTCTGATGGAAGACTAAAAGGACACAATCCAAAAAAGGCAGAGTTATTTTATCTTTGCAGAGATAAATTTAATTTCTGTGAAGCAATGAAGCCTACATGGGATCTCACACAACATGAAAAGCTCCAACCAGCCAAGAAACCACAAAGCAACAGCAAGCCATCATAATCTTAAACATAACACTGTGGACTTCAAAACAATTGACACCAGTCAAAACTCTATCGGCAAGAAAGACAAGTTTTTGAAGATTTTCACTTGGGAACAGATAAGAGTTATGTTCCATGCCACAGCCAAATCTGTTTAAATTAATTCATCATTAATGAATTAATAAAGACTGCAGCATATGCAATTTGCATCTTTTATATAATAAATTAGAGGGAAATAGGATTTACTGATAATAATGAAGTGAAAGTACAGAATTGGTCACAGGCAGGAATTTGCTATATGCTTTTTTTTTTTTAATAACAACGTTCGTTTACTGGACTTCCTCAAGAGGACTGTAATTTCACAGTTGATCTTCTTATTTGCTTTTAATATCATAAAAGCAGAAAAGACTCTTTGGTATCACTAGAGGAGGGAAAGAGAGAGAGGAGGAGAGCAAGAGTTTTAGCAGTGATGTGAATCACCACCTCTGTTCCCTTAGACTTTGCCCTTCCAAACTGCAGGCTGACTACAGGTAAAAAGACAGGGAGAATAAGCTCAGAATGTTCTTGAGGAAAGCTTTGTAATACACAGTATGAAAGACATTTTTAAATACCATGTGGGCTTCATGAAGAGAGACAACAGCATTCATCTCTTATTCTAACAATAGAATTCAACCAAACATCATTCTTTCCTACCAGTCACTGGAGTACAGTAACTTGTAGACCCAGCAATATAACCAGTTAAGGTATGACTTCTAATACTGAGCTCCCTGGAAGCATGAAGCAATCATAACTTGATTAAAAGAGAAAAAACACATAAAACCTTGTTAAGAAGCGACAGGCTAGCCTGAAGTCAAGTAATAGCGCTGCAGTAACATGCTGACAGGCTTAACCACAACACACATTCATTCTTCCAGTTCAGTTCACAACTGAAAGTAAACCAATATCCTTTACAGGGGAGCCAGTGACAACATATACACAGGAAACAGTGCAAAGACTAGCAGAATTTTCTATCTTATGTTTATGAGGGGATTCTATCCAGTACTATAAAGCAACATATATTTGTTGAGCCCCACACCCTTTAAAAATCTGTAAGGAATAGATAAAAATACATGAAACAAAAACGAGGTGGTGAATTTAAGCAACGCACCCTGTAACAACAAATGTCCTAATTACTTCACCTAACCATTCTGGGAAGATTTCTACTTGATCAACCTACATCTCACAAGCATTAAGATTTTTTTTAACTACTGAATGACTTCTAAAATTATGAAAAAGAAGCTAGCCTGTCAAAGACTGTTTTTTAACTTTTTGGATAGCCCGTGAATCTAATAGTGTGAAAGCTTTTGGCCTTCTAGAGAAACAAAAACTATTCAGGCAAACCCGCATTATCTCCGGATTGCCACAGCCTTTCCTTATTTGGCTAACGTTTTGAGATTCCAATCAGACTGCTATGAAGTTCAACGTGCACAAAGCATCCATTTTGAGCAAACTTCAGTCAGTTTGCCTTCCATTCGCCCCCTGCCCCAAGTAAAAGTTATCTTACTCAGCACCAACCCCCTCCCACATACCCACGCCAGAACAAAGCAATATGGATTCGGTTTTTTACTGCTCTCCAACGCACGAAAGAAAAATGCAAGAGCCCTGTTCCCCTTAAAGTTCAGCTTTCACACTGCGGCAGGAGCCATCAGTAAAGAAAGCAGGCAGACTGTTATTGATACACGTTTCTCTGTTCGGAACAAAACACTGGTTCCCCGTAGAAAGCGGAGAGAAATATATGACCCTGCTCTTCACACGCCCGCCCGCACACACAAGAGAGGTTTAATCAGCTCAAGTGCTCCAAAATCGGGGAGACGGGGAAGGAGGAACTGCTGCCGGGATCCCGGGCAAAAGGCAGACGGGGGAAGCACTCCTCGAGGCTAGCCCGCCTCCCTCACCTGCCCGCCGCCACCCCTCCGCCGGGGGGCACCTGTCCCCGTCCCCACAGCCGCCTCCCCGACAGCGAGGCGCAAGGCCCGCTGCCCCCGTCCTTCCCGAGGGAGGCGCTGCCAACAGTGGAAGCGCGGCGAGCGGGGAAAGCGAAAGGGGGTCACCGACACCTCCTCCCCGCCGAAGGAGAGGCCTAGCCACCCCCTTCTGACGCCTAGCCTGCGGGGAGAGAGCGCAGCCTCTCGCCCCTCCAGCCTAGCCGGCCCGGGCCGCTCCTCCGAGATCCCCTCCGGCCGGCCTGCCGCCCCCTAGCCTGACCCCGGTCGCCACCGCCTCCCGCCCCGCGCTCATGGCCCCTCCCCGCCCCAACACCCCCCAGCGGAGGGGAGAGCAGCAGCCGCCTCCGGCCCCTTCTTCCTCCACCTCTTCCCGATGGGGGGGAGGGGGCACTTCGCCAGCCGGCCTCACCCCCTCCTCCCTGCCTGCCCAAGCCCCGGTCCCGCCGCCGAGCTTGGCCAGGCTCCCCCTTCCCTCGGCCGGCGGGAACGGCTCCGCACCGACCTGGTGGAGCGCGGTGAGCCCATCCACATTGGCGTAGTTGATGTCGGCGCCCCGCTCCAGCAGCCGCAGCACCTCCTCGGTGTCCCCGCTGGAGCAGGCGGCCAGGAAGACGGCGCCGTCGTCGAACTTCACCTTGGTCTTTTTGCGCTTGACCACGGGCGGCTCCAGGTCAGTCTCAGAGCCGATCCAGCGCTTCAGTTGCTCGTTCCGCTTCTGCTTGGCGTCCGCCATCTTCATACCCCGCTGCCGCCTGGCCCCCTTAGCTATCGCCGCACCGAGGATAGACTTTATACCGCCAGTATCCCACAGCGCACCGCGGCCCGCACTCGCCCTCGCTCGCTCACCCACCCAGATGGAGGGCGCAGGGCGGGAGGCAACCGGAGGGGCGGGACGGTGGTGGTGGCCTCGTTAGCATAGCCCCGCGAGATTTCCAGGAGAGGGGACTGGGAGGAGCGAGGGAACTGATGCGGGAGGGAGGGCTGTAGCAGGACGGGCGGTGTTGTGCCACGGGGGCGGGGTTGCTGCGTGGGTCTGTCACCGCCTCTGTTGTGACTGAAGCGAGGCCGGGTCGGGTCGGTTTGCCTCATCCCGGGCCCGTGAGTTCAAGAGTTCAGCCAAAGGGTCACTGACTTCCGCTGCCCCGCCACGGCGGAAATTCCCGCGACCATAAGGGATGAGCCGGGCCGAGAGGTGTCCGGCGGCGCAGCCCTGTACGGCGCCCGCTGCCTGCTGGCGGCGACTGGGGTACCGGTGTTCTTCTGCTGCGGCCTGTGCTCGCTGTCAAGGCTGAAAACATACAGTCAAAAAGTCATAAGAGTCTTGCTAATCAAACGGCCATCAAGAAAGGGTGACCGGGGACGTGCTTATCCAGAAGGAAGTATGTGGGATGAGGGAACGGTACGGTTTATTGGTGGACCTGGTATAGCTTTTTAAACCCAAAAACCTAAGCCAGGCTTTGGGCGTGGAGCTCCTAGGAGCTTCTGCGGCTGGAAGACCACTACGACTGGGCAGGTTGTCTAGAGGTGCTCGTTTTCACTGCCAGCCACCTCTGCGTTATATGCAAGAATATCAGCGTCTCCACCTGTGCTGGCAAACGGGGAAAATGCAGCCGCTTGGAGGAACAAAGATAAAAAACAGAGCAACTTACTGAGGATACTTTATTTCTGGAGGTTGGATGTACCCATGTTAGCGCAGCTTGCTGTATGAAAGCACCACCTCCCATTTGCACTGACATTTCTGTGTGGCAGTGGACAAATCCCTGTGCTTACTTACTGTCCATTTTAGTGAAAGTTCACTTCCATTATCTGGAAATCTGAAGTAGCACATTTGTCTTTTCTGTTTGGAGAAAACAAACAGTTAAAAAACATACACCATTTGAACATACAAGATGAAATATATTTGTTCAGAGTTGTGACTTCTATGAACCAAGCTATTGTACCTAATAATTTTTTTCCATGCCTAACATGCTTTCTTTAGCTAAAAGCAATATGCATTTTGTTTTATATGGAATCATCTCTGGGGATAAAATGTGGTTTTAAAGTTACTGGGAAAAAAGTTTTATTTTCAACTAATTACAGGAAACGAAGTATGGTTTGAGAGGGTCACCAAACCTCAGACATTTCAAATTTTGCATGGTTTGTTCTTTTCTAATTGTGATGTCTGCTTACAGTGGGCAGTGTTACAGCCTACTTAGGCTTCTTATTTCCATTTTTATTGATAAAAATGTCAGTGGCATTTTGCAAAAAGCAGTACTTGTAGGGTACCTGGATATACTTACATAGGATTTATTCATATAGCAATGCATGAGATACAACACACTGACAGTTTGCAGGCTCAGAGTGATTGTGAATGAAGGGTAACATCCTGTAGTCAAGATGAAAGCTTTGCCAGAGAAAGTTTTGCAGGCTAAGTAGGTGGATAAATGATTACCTGGCACCTAATACATACCTTCTTCTTGACAGCCTGTGTGACTATCCAGAGGTACAGTTTAGGCTCTTGGGTTTGCAAGTATGGCTGACTGTGCATAGTGCACTTCAGAAGCAGTCTTTGCCGTGTTTATTACTCACACGGGTGACTTGACTTGTGTTTTTGGCATAGTACCATAGGCCCAGTATGGGCATTTAACAACCAGGAGCTTGGCTGCATAGACTGACTCACGTTAAAGGAGGGGATTTATGCAGGCTCCTGTCACCTTCTGTGGTCTTGTCCTCATGGGCAAACTTCCTTGTGTTCAGACTCTCAGCTCTAAGGAGCTGAAAACCCAGAAGAAGCTAACACAAGATAAAAGCTGAGTCCTCCTTCCACAGATGTCTCTGATATTTTACATACACCCTGCCCAACATGCTGCTTCTCTTTTTCTGTCTTGGCTGTCTGAAAATTTCTCTCTTCAAAGAAACCACATAGCTAAAGAATGTAATACAGTGATTTCAGTAAGCAATATTTAAATCCAATGCTTCATTAGCAGCAAAGTAATTCTAGGCAAATTGATAGGCGCTTGTTCAAAATGAACTCTCTTAGGAATTTCAGTGTCATGGAGCATGCTTTTAGGTTTCTGTCAGAGCTCCAGTCTCTTCTCTTTGACTTCAATTCCTCCAGTTCAGCTTTTTCATTCTGGTCATGGATCCTCCTTTAAGTCCTTCAACTCAGTGTCCTTTGCTTGTTAGCAAAATGCAAAGGGTTCCACAGCTCAGGAAGCAAGCCTCTTTCTGTTCTTCAGTACCATACCGTCTGGATTTAAAGACCAGATCTAATACTTCACTTTTGATCCTTTCTCCAGCTTTTCAGAACTTCAGCAAGTATCTTTCCTTATACTGCAGCTATTTGTAACTTCTTCATTCTTGACTTCATTTTTCCTTAGGTTTTTTTTTTGTGTGTGTGTGTTGTGCCTCACTTAGGAGTTACATTTGAAGCTTTTTCCAGACTCCACATGTAATGTGTAATTCATTTGTGCAGTCAGCTGAAATTCAGATATTCCATATATATGAATATGTGCCTTTCCCAGGTAGCTGTGCTCTGCAGGAAATTATCTGTGGTCCTTGAATGTGATCTAGCAATGCATATGGTCTTCCTTAAGCAAGAAGTAGAGCTCTCATTCATGTAAAATGGTTAACCTCTACAACTGCTCACATTTTCTGTATTCTACAAAATTCAGAACAAGAAGAGAATGATAATAAAAGTAATGATAATAATAATAATTCATAAAACTTGTTTTTAATGTTTGTATTTTTCCTATCTTATGTCTCACGTAAAAGTTTGTCACTTCAATAGCAAAGGCAAACTGGGCTATATTTTTTTACCCTGTCCTACCAGTTTCATGTCATTCAGTTAGTTTAATACGAAGCAGGCATCAAGTGATCAATAAAATGATTTAGCAGTGAGATTGTTATCAGTGTGCTTTCTGATTTTCCATTTTTTCTCGAGAGCATTCCAACCATTGTTCAAAGCTATTTCATGCAGGCTTCTGGACCACAGAAGAACACAGATGAAGCTTTTGCACTACCCAAAATAGTCAGTTTCTGACATGTAGAATTTTTGTTCTGACCTTCTAAGAATAATTGTTGTCTTGTCTTTCAACTTGAACAGCAACAGGCACAGTGTGACTTCTAAAAATTTTGTCCTAACATTTTTTGCTCCCCAGAGAAGAAAACTTATATATCAAAGTTAATTTCTTCAGCTCCAGCCCTGGGAAAAAGTGGGTAATTTGAAGAGATAGTGACAAATACTCTATATATTGACAAAAAAGCTTCTAATCTTCGAGACTTTTATAAAGAATCATAGATTATAAAAGGAGAGATGGGCTAAGAAAATATAAAAGCCTTTTTCAACATGAAAAAGACCTTGACAGAGCTACTTATCATAAGAATAAGGCATTTCTTTAATTTTTTTATTTAATAGTCATAGGCCTTTCTGGTTTTAAATCTTGTGTGTTCTCTGATTGTTTGTCAAACCCACACAAGTAGCAGTGAAAACTCTAGTACATTCCTTATTAAGAAAAAAGAGCTAAGAAGACTATGCACTGTCAAATGTCAAGTGCTATCAAATCTTAAAGTAAATTAAGTAAAAAGCAGACTTCTTGCTCTTTGACTTTGTCAGTTCTGAGTAAGATTCTTACACAGAAACCCCACATTTCAAGGTGGGTTCTTTTGATGCTGCATAATCCTGAGTCACCAAAACTGAAACTAAAACTACCATAGCAACCAGGGCACATATTTATAAGCTCTGCAGTTCTGAATCAGACTTGCAATGGTATAGCCTCCCAGCATCTTTCCTGAGCTTTACACAGATTGCTGTTTCCGTATTCATGGATGGCAATGCAAGCTAACATTTAAACTTGATTCACAGAGATGCTCTCACATACTTCTACGTGTACCCATCTGTTAAACCAGCATTTGGTCTACTGACAATTTCAACAGTACATGTGTTACGCTAAAAATAGTTGTTTTGGCGAGTAAAAAGTAACACTGTGTCCTTTAGCAATAGGGAAATACACTTATTTATAAAACATACTTTAAAAAGCTGCTCTTACTTTCAATCAAATTTAAATTTTGCTTAGTCACTTTATGGAAAAACAACTGAGCCATATGTTGTATAACAGAATTATAGGTGCTCTGTTTCTATTCAGTCTCTTCAGTCCTGGGAACGCTGCTTCTATATGGAGGTAGACATGGTGTTAGACACTGTGTTGTGACAGTTGTCCATTTTGGCCTGTTGCTGTTGAGAACAAGTCTCTTTGCTTTATTCAGATGTCCAAAAGGCCACATCATCTTACAACAGCTTTCATGAACCTCTGTTCAGCATTTCTGCAGGTAAAATGTGTCTTTTGCACTATTGTGTGTGGCTCAAGCCAAGGAGTGTCACAGAATATTAGGAGTTGGAAGGGACCTCGAAAGATCATCTAGTCCAACCCCCCTGCCACAGCAGTTTGAATACTGAGAGGGAAAGGAATGACCTGTCCCTCTGAAATGCATGCAAGATGTTCCCTGTGAGTTGCATTCAGAACACATCACAACTGAGAAACATACTTCCAGTGCTGCAGGAGGACTACTTGGACAAAGAGAAATGAAAGAATTCCTATTCTAGCTTCTCACATACAATGCAAATATACTCAGCGGTTATTAACAGCTGTGACACTTAGAATTCTGCCTTTCTGCTACCAGAAGGTATATGAGTTTCCTTTTAAAATATTTGGTTTGGTATATGAAAATGTCCTTTTTCTAACTTGGAGTTTGAAACTACTAAAATCTCTGTGAGGCTGAACTTGGCTTGGCTTGGATTTTGGGCATCTACAAGTGTGCCCTGCTGCCCATGGTACCTGCAGACTCTAAGTTTATGAGTCAGCATTGCATATGACATAACTGCACTTTCATATCATATCTATTCTTACTAATGTACTAATATAAGTAACATACCTATATCACTGACAGAAATAATGCCATTCTTTAGCCTGTTCAGCCAGCCATTAAAAGGAAAACAAAGTGTTGCTGGCTGATCTAACAATGCTTATTTATAAGACTATTAATAAAGGCCTGTTTCCCTGAATACAACAACTGAAACAAGCAACTGAAAGCAGTTTCTTTCCTCAGAAATCACTTTTCTAGTACTTCAGTGTCCTAATAATCAGGGAAATCGTAGGAAGGCTAGAGTTGGAAGGGACCTTTAGAGGTCATCTAGTCCAACTCACCTGCTGCAAGCAGGGATACCTATAACTAGATCAAGTTGCTCAGAGCCCTGTCCAACATGACCTTTAGTGTTTCCAGGGATAGGGTACCCACCACCTCTCTGGGCAGGCTGCCCCAGTGCCTCACCACCCTCATTGTGAAAAATTTCCTCCATATATCCAGTCTAAATCTCTCCTCCTTTAGTTTAAAGCCATTACCCCTCATCCTATCACAATAAGCCTTGGTAAAAAGACTGTCTCCATCTTTCTTACAGGCTCCCTTTAAGTACTGATAGGCCACAATAAAGTCTCTCCAGAGCCTTCTCTTCTCTAAGCTGAACAACCCTAACTCTCTCTGTGTTTCCTCATAGGAGAGGTGTTCCAACCATCTGACCAATTTTGTGTCCCTCCTCTGGACCCGCTCCAACAGCTTCATATCCTTCTTATGCTGAGGACTCCAGAGCTAGATGCAGTACTCCAGGTGGGGTCTTACCAAAGCAGAGTGGAGGGACAGAATCACCTCCCTCAATCTACTGCCCACACTCCTTTTGATACAGCCCAGGATTTGGTTAGCCTTCTGGACTGCGAGTGCGCATTATGGGATTGTATCAAGCTTTTCATCCACCAGTACCCCCAGGTCCCTCTCCACAGGGCTAGTCTCAACCACATCATCTCCCTGTATTGACAGGGAGGATTGCCCTGACTCAGGTGCAGGACCTTGCATTTGGCCTTGTTGAACCTCATGAGGTTCACACAGGCCTACTTCTCAAGCTTGTCCGAGTCCCTCTGGGTGGTATCCCGTCCTTCAGGCATGCCAACTGCATCACTCTGCTTGGTATAAATAAATGCTTTCAGTTTTGCTTTTCTGTCCCCTGTATTTGTTACTAGCCCTGTGTTTGTTACAGGAAGTTGCTTCTTCTGCAGATAACTCCTCAGGCTACAGCTTAGTCAATCAGACTTCATCCCAAACCATCAAGTGACTTCAGTGGACTGCTATTGTTGCTTAGCACAAGGCCATAAGGAAATTGAATTGCTTCACCCTGTCAGTTCAAGAGTGACTTAACTGAGTCAATTAATCTGAGGCAACATTAATCTGCATCAACCACTAATGTAAAGTACACCAGAATCTTTAATGTCTATATATGAATGCATAGAGATGTACACTTTAGAATCTTCTTAAATGGCTTCTGGTTTGACAGGCTTACAACTTTCAACCCTCATCTGATGAAACCACATTTCCTAACCACTCCTAAATTGGCTCACTAGCCTGCAAATCCCCTGTTCAGTCATCATGATAACTCAAATGGTCCAAGTGAGAGGGGACCTGTAAAAATCCTTTTCCTTTAGCAGATGCTTAAAGTAACTCAAAACCAATTTCTTCCCACCAACATATTATTTAGTCATTCAGTGTTAGATGAGGAAAAGGCTTTAACCACAGTTTCTTAGACAAAAAAATTTCTTATCCTAAACATTTTGGATTCATGACATACCCTTCTCTTTGCCTTAGAGAAAGGAAACTCTTTCACCATTTTTTCAGAGACCTAGCTGAGGCTTTGCTAGGTAACAGAGACATTCAAGCAGCTTACTGCCATGGAAAGAGCCAGTCCTCCTTTCTTTGTACCTCCCTTTCCCTACCCCTGGATGCACAAACACCATTCCCAACCTTTCCCCACGCTTTGGTATTCATTTTACACCAGAGTGAGTTGTCTACTCTGACAAACTATTTAATTTTTGACTTGGCTAGCTTTCTGCTGGTCTAGCAAATGGAGCTAACTCATCAAAGGGTGACAAAAAGTTTCCAAAAGAGTTGGGAGTCTGTGGCCAGGCCTAAGGAAGGACAGAGTCACTTTCCTCAGAGGGAGGGAGACACGATGTAGGCTCAACCATCTTGCAAACTCTCATTCATAGTTCTAGCTGTGAACCACTAAGTCATTATGTTTTCTTTCTGGGAAGCTTTCTTTTATGGTTTGCTGCCCTTTGAACCTAGATTCTAGCTTGTGGAAAATAAATCTGCTAACTAGAGTAAGGCAAGAAAGCACTGCCAACTTAATTCCCCAAGCTCCTTTAACCACCATTTTGTCTTTTCCATGGATGTAATGAAGCTGTCTTTTGTTTCACTTTCTGTTTCTATGTGGCAGCTAGCAAATAGGATTCTGTGCAAACATGGTGGTGAGTGGATGGCTAAATCATTTTAATCTTAAATAATAAAAGTCTTCATTTTAAAAAGTGACAATCTTGAGAGGACACACTCAACACACACTCAGTCCTGGGAGTACAGCAACAGCAGCATGAGGTGAGCCAAGACCCCAGCTGAAACTCACTCCCCAACCACAACCATCAATGCTGATGTTTTTCTCCCATGTACACATGCCCCTTTCTCCCAGGCATGTTTGGGTTGTGGTTGTTTCCCTGCATGCAACTCTGGTATAGTCACTTCTTTTCCAACCCCTAACATTCTGTGATTCTGTGATTATGAAACAGTCATGGTGTATTTTTACTTCAAGGACCAACTGAGATCTAAACCACTGATTTTGCTGAGATCACACACTTGGCTACAGGTTGCATTAAGCATTCCTTGATTTCTGTTTTTATTTGTGTGCATTTTGTTGCTCTCTTCTCTCTAATAGAACTAGCTCAAGAAAATAAAAGCTGGTCCTAGAAAAATTCTACATTACACTTAAGACAAATGGGTGGATAGACAGATAGATGTGAAATTACATTATTCCAACTAAATTACTCACAGTAAAATTAATTTTCTACCTGTGTATGTAAATATAAAGATACAATTTTAAAATTCAGCTGTTTTGATTAATAATGTTTTAATTGATTATTTAGGACTGTGAGCTGATAAGTAGAATAGCTAAAATGAAGTTGGAGCTTTTCTGGCGCTGCATCTGAATCTTGATTTTACATGTGATAGCTAATTCAAAGTTCTTAGTTTTGCATTTCTGACCTCAGTTTGTATTTAAACCTCAAGAGCTGAATAACAAAGTTTGGTCACATTCATCAGAATCTTTCCACTCCCAGTGTTCACAATTTGAGATTTAAAAGATTTAAATTAAAGCCTTAATAAAGATATAAAAGTCTGCTGGGGATAAAGCATCCAATGTTACAGCTTCTTTTGCAGTGGTAATTTTAATTGGGCAAGGAGTGCTCCAAAACCCCAAATATTCTTGTGTGTTAGAAAACACTAAAGTGATTTCTGTGCTAAAATGGTCTATGCTACAGTTCTGTGGGCTCCTATATATAAAAAACTTAGGTTTTGCATAATTTTGAAATTATGCATAGTATTTAATCTTATGATCTTGATAAAATCACAGTGTTACTCCCGGGAAAATAAATGGCAAAAAGAAGAAGGATCTTCAAAAGGAGAAGGATCTGACTCTAGTCTTTCATTACTTTGCATTTAGATAAGATTGGAGAAAAGGCCTACCTACTATAGAAAAGCAAATAAAGTAAAAAATTAATAACTTAAAGTACAATTCTGATGTCTTCTTTCTGTAAAAAATAGCTAATCCATACTTAAAATTCAAAATCTATGTCACTGCTTTTCTGCATTGTGTATTTCAGAAGATCCTCACTTTCAGAGACACCAGGCAGTTCTCTGCACAAAACAGAAATATTCTGCAACCATATCCTGCATACAGTCACTGACATATAACACTCACACAGCAGCAGTAAGCACAAAGGAAAACACATTTCTTAGTATTTTATACCTAAAATATATGCAGTAGTTTTAATGATAGTTTCTTCTAGAAGTATAGTAATTGTATAGGTGATACATACATAGGTCACATGAGTCATTTGTACTATCTAGAGAATGTCTGGATGCATTAATTTATGTTTATTTAAAACAGTAAAGGCTCAATTTAGGAACTCTTACTTGTTTTAGTGAATTTGCATTAGCTCCCACTAATGTCCCATTGAATCCCACTGGAGTTACTTACACAAATGATTTCAAGTATAAGTTCCAATATCTGAAATTTAATTATATGTTAACTTATAAAACACAAAGACAATTTCCAGCCCAAATATTTATTCAGGTTAAAGATATTATAGATCTGGAACTGCATTCCCCTGTTATATGGTGTTCCCACAGATTCTCACTTTAGCTTTAGTAAGGAGGTGAGGCTCAGGCCTCAAAGAAGCAATTACCCCACTTGGTCCTCATACATAGAGAGAAAAAGCTAAATATAACATGAAGTATGTCATTTGCCCATACAGTGTTAAATGAGCTCCATACCATAATCAAAACATAGTTAAACAAAACCAGTCAGTTACCTAGAAACAAAAGCACAAGTGTCTCTGTCTCTGTCACATGCCTGAAAGCATTTATGGTCAGATCCTGCCACTGTTGCACACATTGTACAATACTTACAAGAGGTCCCATTAGAAACCCCATGGGTTCCTAGGGTATTAGGGTACCTACAGCATCAGAAACAATTTGGAATTTACTAAATGCTTAATTTGCTTTTAAAACTGCCATATAAGAGGCACCATATATGCTTTAATGATTCCCATGTACCAGTGGCTTTGTTAGGTTTGTGTTACCTCGCTTGGGTACAAGCTATGCGAGCACAAAGCTCAGCCTTAGCTGCGAAATTCTGGTAGTCTAAACTAAGCCTAGCCTAACTTAGTTTACACTTGAGGTTGATGCAGCTCAGGGTACACTACTATCAGTAGCCAAGCTTGTGAGTTTTAAGGTAGCTCAAGCACACCTTTCTGGAGTCATCTGTATCTGTTGACATTTCATCTGCTGGCATGGAAGTTACACAGAATCGAATCATCAGCTGGTATAAACTTATTGCACCAATATACCTGATAAAGGTCTGAACTTCAAATTTTAGTATTTTAGGTATAAGGTTTGAGCTTCATTTACAGAAATACATATTTTTTAAAAGTCCAGACTAACTTTACTGAAACAAAGAGACACCTAATTCGCAAAAGTGTACTTGAGACTAGAATTTGGTTGATAGTCAAGTGCAATGGAACACAGGTACTATGCTTCACCTAAACAGCATGGTGAACATAGATAATGTTCTCAGGTAAGCTAAAACCAGTTTTAGAAAGTTCAGTAGAATTCTTTCTTGCCTTGGTCCCCTCTGACCTACAGGGTAGATTTCTGTCTGCCTGTGTGTCACAAGGGATGCTGCTAAACGTCGGAGTAAACATTTGAGACATCTATACAGTCTGTTTCTATCTAGTATTTAAATTTACTCTGTACCCCAAAAGTTAGTATAGGTTTACACAGTATGTAACTGAGCAAGTATAGACAGACAGATTCAGTTTGTCTGTGCTCCAAACTGCTGTGTATCTTGTCTGGAAATAAAAGAGCTCTTCCATGCAGGTAATGTAGGTGTACAGCTCCTAGACCAAAGCTAGCTTCTTTCTGCCCAGCTTGGAGCACTAGTGAAACAAGCTGCTGTCTGTCTGCGCCTGTCTGTGTAAACTGTTATGACGGGACATGGGTGTTGCAAGCCTCACAGTGAAGCTCCAGGCTGGAGTCTGGGTGGAGGCTGGAGCCAGGTGATGTAATTAAGGCAAACTGAAATCAAGAACCAGAGACATATAATACTCATTAGCCTCACAGAACAAGGCAAGCATATGGTTGAACGTAGGGTTTGTCACTAACAAGCCAGGGACTTTGCACACGCTTAGGAAAGAGTGTAGCTAACTTCAGATAGAGCCAGGAAACCAGGGAATGCAATTCATGAGATGGGTCCAGGAGAAGGAGCAGATAGAGCAGCAGCAAGGGCATGTGGATTGGGCCAGAACTACAAGTGAACAGGCAGCAGATGCAATCTGTATCCTGGACGGTGAAATGAAAGACAACAATAGAGATTAGGCCTAGAGGCAAGGCAGAAAACAAAGTTCAAGCCACTGTACTTGTTCTCCGGACATCTTTTGTGCACACCCTATCTACCAGCATCTTATGACATCTGTGCTGGCTATAACACCTGTTTTGGAAGCCAACACGGCTTCCTGAGGGCATAGCACCCAATGACTGCTTGTGTGATGGAAGAGTCATCTTCCTTGGCCAGTTATTGCATAGTCATACCTAGAAGGGACTGCATTTATTAATTATAATGAAGTTACAGCAGAACTGTAAAGAAATCTGTGGAACATTTATTTCCACACAATATTAATCAATATAAGGAGGTGCAATCATGTAATCAGTCCCATTGAAAGTCATAAGGTCTAGTCGGTATGCATATGGTTATGTATTAGGTAAGCCTATACTTATTAAGGCCTCTACTTCAACATAAGCAGGAGACTTAATTTTTAAAGGGATGAAAGGATGTAATAAACAGTGGAACTGGGCATTTCAGTACCTGTAGGGCTGAGGGTGGTGAAAGAAGATGAGTTGGCTTTCCAGCATATGTATCAGTCATTGTAGTAAAACATTTTGCTGCAGAGGTGTGCGTATCTTTGCACAGTGCCTGTGAAATGACTGCGAGGGGATTAATTACAATACTGATATTAATCTAATCAAAGACACATAACAACAGTTATGTCTGTAGCACCCATTGCACACATGCAATGCAACAGAACTGGATGCAAGCTTTTTTCCCTTAGTGCATCTGTTTCTACCTAGAAAGCTGTGAAGCTTACATGTGTATGTGAGAAGCTGGTCTCCTGCCAAAGTGCCCTTTGACACTATGACAGCTTTTGGTCCTTCAAAACCAAAAAGCTTTTGGCCTTTGCCGTTTAGGCAGTGCACCAGTTCAGCCCCAGCTAACCTTTAGACTTACAAACTACTAGTAAGACTAATTAATGTCAGCAGTAAGATGGGTTTTTAGAAGGGGATGTTCTTAAATAACTATAAATGTACACGAGAAAGCCTAAGTGAAGGGAATTAACCTTCAAGCTGAATTAGCCATGTTTGATTGTTTCTATCAGATACCTTCTTCAGAAAGCTCTTCTTTCGACAATCTTTATGTAAGATTGTAAAATGCACTCACAGTAAATTATCTCCTGGATTTGATGACAGTGATATTTGTTTATCCCAGGGGAAAAGAAAAATAAAAGAGCAACAATTTCAAATAATTTTCAGATTTCTTCCACATTAAACAGGGAAATTAAGAAGGTAATGTTGTGTCTTACATTATGTTTAGGATATCTATCCAAAGCGAATATGAGGTTTCAAGTGCTTTGTCTTTTTCAGATGACTTTATCATGTCCCAGGTAGCAGACTGTAGTCATGTACTATCCTTGCTCTAGCTAGAAGCTTTGGCAGGTCTTTTGTTTTTGAAACAAGTGCTCTCCTGTTTGCTGTTTGCCAAGTAGTTTGAAAAAGAAAATTTTATAAAGTTATAGGATTATTTTCCTCTGGTTCTACAACATAAAACTCTATTGCATCAAATTTAAGACTCTCACAGATTTCTCAAGAAATAGCCATGTTTAGTTTCAGTTCCATGGCGTACAAAAATAACTGATGTGCCACCCTTTTTAATGCATTAAAATACATTAATTCATTATTTTAATTCACTGATATATTATAGAGGTCCTATTTCTATTGACAGTAGGCTTGATTCTCTGTTGCTATGTGTTATAGGGTGTTCTGAGTTTGGTCATCAAGGTTAGGTGATCAGAGTTGCCCTCCAGAAAAGTCTTTCCCTTTCCAGTGACTATAGAGTCCAAGAAGATTGCTCTCCTAAGATGGGTGCTTAAAGTCAGGCAGCATTAATATTCCCCACTTCACACTCATTTAAACCAACAAAATACAAGTGCAATGTGGAATGAAAGAACTGGCCTTCTTGCGGGATAATTTTAAACATTCCTGTTACATTTTCTTTGCATGCTGGTAAATGGCCAGACAGTGGATGAAACTCCTTCAATTAATCTCAGCCTGCAAAGAGTCTCACTGGCTATATGCAACTGATATGAGCAAAGGAATTAGATCCCAAAGACTTACCAGGCAGAGAGCCACCTGTTAAAAGTAAGTATTATTCACAACTTCAGCTACAGTTCTTGGATTTCCACAGCTTTCACTGTTGAACCCATGCTTTGTAGATCCACTTTGGAAATCTGTGTCCTTACAGAGCCTGGCTCTCTGTTCAATGCTCGGTAGTCACCTGCATGCTACTGTATGTTAGCACCACAGTCACATACATCTACATCAACAAGTAATTCCATGCAATAGGAGCAGATAAGTGACTGGAAATGGCTGGTACTTAGTCCAACATTTATATTCTGTATGTACGGGTGTATTACCTTAGATCAGATTTACTGGGATGCCTGAAATATTTCTAGGTTTATATCATGGATAGTGCCTACCATACATGTGGTTCAAAATCCATCTGCCCTAAATAGGATTGGAGCACAGTAGATAGACTTTTAGAGTGAAAGTTACAGTTTTATTTCCCCCAGAAGGTGTATCTTTTGCATGCATCAAACCCACTCTGCATACCACGCCAACAATAGAGTGAGTTGGGATGATCAGAGGGTTCACTTCAAAACCTCACTACTATTCTTAACTGCTGGAGGTGCAGCTTCTAGGCAGTGGAGGCTGCTTACTGACACTGTTCCTGCTCCACTGTAAATCATTGACCAAATCCTCAGCAGTTTGAGAACTGTTGCATTTAATTAAAATGCACATAATATTACTGCACATCTGGGGGATGAACTACATTGCTCTGCTATTTCGGCACTGCTAAAGCTTGTATTTAGAATATTGAAAAACAATTGGAGAATTGCATTGTTTCACTTCATTTTATGACATTCACTTGTGTGTAGTGGATATAAACCAGCTATCCTGGGTCTTACATGCAGGAATTAACTTTTCATTTAAAGAACCGAAGATAGATGCTTGTTTTCACTTTTTAGAAGCAAATAAGACATTACAGTAGTTACTGTCAATATATGAATGATAATAATCTAAAAACTTGTATTTCATTAAATATGCTCATAATAAATTGCCCTTAAACTTCTTACATTTGTAGTGTTTCAGGACAATTTGCTGCTTTCCCAAGGCATGAACTTTTTAGTCTGACAATGACAGCATTTAATCTGCAGCTCTCTTTAAATAGATTCTTCCACCTCAGAACAGGGGGGGGTCTGGCAACAAAGTATGCGTTAGTGCCATAGTGATGAATGATTTAAAAGAGGTTATTTAACTTGGCTACTAATAAAAGTTATTTTGTTGTTAAGTTTAAAATGTTAATGTAAATAAAAAACCCACCTGGTCTCTATGCTGTCTGTAACAATTGATAACTGCTTTACAATAGCTGTCATGTCTATTAAATCCTTGAGAAGAGGCTCAAGAATTCATGTTAAAAATCTATTATCCCAAAAGCTCTGGTTTCAGCAAAAGAATTGAGTTCACTAAGAACTTCTTTAGAAGAGTAACAAAAGTAAAATCAAAGACACACAAAAGAAGGCTAATTTTAAAATAATTTGAGTTAGTATGGAGCATGTAAAATTTCTGAGGTTTTAGAAAATCACATGCAAACTAGGATAACCCAGACTGGCAAAATTTATTTAGGAATAGCATCCATATAATGAATATAGTTTAAGGAGCATTCAGAAGCACTGGGGATGCTGTAAAATGAATCACAGTCTAGTTTTTTCTACCAGATTTCCCTTAGATAATGTATGAGGTGTTCAAAAGATGTGTGAAAAAATTAATACCCTTTTTTGCTGGTAGTTAGTATCTTAAATCTGTTAAAATATAAATAGTATAGTAATTGGCAGTAAAGGAAGATCCTGCTTTAGACTATAGTGCATGGAGGTGCTTGCTCACTGCAAATATTTGGCTTTTTCTCTTTAGAAAGAGTTAGAAACTTATGTTTGGTGCAACAAAGTCTTTCCAGCATTCCAAAGATGAGTTCTCTTGCAGGGGAGTCTGTTAAGGCAAAAGTCTTTGGGTGAATAACAATTACTCAAAAAGGAACTACTGCTAAGGAGATATTGAATATGCCCTTAATGCAGAGAGGCCTCAATTTCTTCTGTAGAGGTATGACTATATGAGCCAAAATGAACTCAAAATGATTCAGCAATTACTGTTCCATTTTAAGTAGAAATGAAGAATAATTTAAAAAAAAAAGGGGGGTGACTATTTAAGCTGTATTTGTTTGCTGATTAAATAAAACTAGCTGACTTGTATTCCTTTTCGATCCTTTTTGTTTGTGTGCGTGTCTGGATGCTGCATTAATCCTTAACGAAAGCAGTCCTTCACCAACAATGCCTATGATCTGACTGTTCATGTTATAGACTTGAACTCCATGGCCCACAGTCACAACAAATACATCTCAAAGGGCTCTGTTCACTCCATTATAATTCCCTGTGGGTTTTTAAAAGTCGTCTTTTCCGGTGTTTCCTCCTCTAAAGTGTAAAGTTATGACTTGGTGCATACCTAAAGAAAAAAATGCCCTTCAAAGTCCAGCTCCTTGACTTTCTCAGGAAAGAAGTCCTAAACTTCCTCACTCCAAGTGGAGAAGCATCAGTGATAAGCTTGGCTGCAGAACAACACCAAGAATAGTGATGAAACTCTGGCAGAGTTATCACTCTGAAACATCCCATAGGACAGGCCCTTGATCCATTATAGTTCACTGACCCTTTGGCACCCTGACAAGCCAAATGTCAGTCAGAATCACAAGGATAGTCAGTTATCTCATCACTGTTGACATCCAGCAGTCATGTCCTTTGTGTATTCATTATACTGGGATTTGCTGAACTGTCCTAAATGAGTCATCTAAAACAAATTAAATACTTCTAAGAATATCCTTATGGAAAGCTTTGAAGAGTTTTCTCACATAAGGTTTTCCCCTTGCTCATCAGGTCAGGGGCTAAGGCCTTCCTGTGCTACACTTCAGAAGGAAGTATAGAAACGTAACTAGAAGAAAGAAGAAATAGAAAAAAGGAGGACATGATCTCTAACTTGATCAAAAGTGTGTCGAAGATAAGAAGAGAAGGGAGTATGTTTTCAAGAAAGGGCAGAAGAACCAGAGGGTGGGTCAAGAAGCATACAAGATGCATTACAAATTATTAAGATGCTGAAGAACATTAAATTTTACTTTCCAGGAGCTACTGTATTGTACAGATGGTTTTGTGATCTAGGTTACAGCCATCTTCTGCCACATGATAACATTTTATGGCCAAAACAGGTCTTTTCACTTCACAACAGTGTACTTTAAGGTGAATGATACTCTAATCTGTGAATCATACAAGGATTGTCAGTACCTGAATGGTCAGTACCTTGAGTCTTCTTTGTTCATGGCTTGAATCTTCATAGAAATGTCTGGTATAATTTCTTATGCAAATGATGATTTACTTTGTCTTTCAAAACTGACACATTCATTTAAATTCAGCAGCTCATTTAAAGTCTATATGCAAGACAACTACAATGACTCAAATTAGCACAAAGCAGGTACTCCTCTGATTCTGACTTACGTCAAAGCATGCCTTTAAGGCCTCCTTCAGGCACACATCTCCACAGTCTGTTCTGATAATTGCCTTTGTGTTTGGCAGTTCAAAATCAGCAGAGGTATTTCTGTCCCTACTCCCTTTTCTGGTAACATTTCCCTTTTTGCTTTACAAATATTCTGTAAAATGCAACATCCAAATATCATAACAAAAACATTTTGGCTTACTTACAGTCTAATTACGAGGCGTTTCCAGCATCAGTCTACAAATACACATTAAACAGCCGTTTTGCATGGCAATGCAAAATGTTCAAGCTATGCTTATGGCTTATGGTTTATATCCACCTTTGCATCCCTGTGGCTCCGTGATGAACAGGAAAAATAGCTGGTTCCTCAGGAAGCGGTTAGTCTGGCAACAATACCAATGTAAATGTTCCAGTCCAGGAAGAGGTTCTCCCTTAGGACTTTCAAAAAGCTTTTAAAAAAAATCCTTTCATTTTGAAGACTTATCATGTTTCTCCCCAGCCAGTTGTATTCACAGTAATGATTAGTACCAACAACCTAGCAACATTTTCACAATCCTGGCAAATTAGCTCTATTTCTTTCATTGGCAAAGTAGAGAGGAGGCTGTGGGTGGCAAAGTTGTAATACTACTTCCCTCTAAAGCACGGTTTGGGACGCAAACTGCTTTGTGTTCCTCCGTTACTCTTGCTATATTGCCCATGGTAACAATAATTTGTAGCTTTTCAGTCATGGATGAAATGCTTTAGATAGTCCAGATTCCATATTGTTGCTGAAAAAAAAATAGTCTTCATCAGTGTGTCATCTCTTTTTTCTCCATCAAATCTCTCATCATTCAGTTGATGCCAAGTTGGAGGGCTCCAGGAGACTTGTCTTATATAGCCTCTCTCCTCCTGGTGATTGTCAAGGCTTGTAGGATAGTCCATCCTCACTTCTCATTCCTTGTTTCACAATCCTTGTACCTTAACCTTACCGAATACAGGTGTTGTTTAAATACCAGTAACATTCAGGAACTGATTTATTGTCCTCTCCAGTTAGTCTGACTGCTTTACAACCAGTCATTTTGGTCATTTTTGAAATTCTGTGAATAATAAAATCAAAACAAGCCCCCTTGATGTTGGTCTCTAATACCAATACGTGTTTCTTCACTTGCATACTGCCTATACAAAACAACTAAGAGAATGGACTGCAGCAGTAAAAAGGATGTTACAGGGAACTGAAAAAAAAAAAGACAGGAGAAGAGAAGATTATATGAAGTGTAGGCTGTTAGGTAAGAACTTTTCCTCATAAGTCCCGGCACAAACCTGAAAAAGGGATTTTGGACTGAGTACAGCTCTAAGCTGCCCCCCGGGATAGCACCACAGGAGGCAGTGTGGTGAGGATCACTGGGGATCGTCACCCTGCAGGCTTCCCCAGAGGAGGCCACCACAGGCAAAAGTACTGGCTGTTCACCCAGTGTATCCCCACTGCAGGGCTGGCAGCTCTGTGCCAGAAGTGTCCTTGGGCCAACATCACCCCAAGTACATGAAAATAAGCCAACCATACATAGCTCCTGGTCTCTGTGTCTGAGAAGCTGAGCTCTGCCACAGCAAACAGAAGATGATATAGCAAGTACTTCACCATAATATTCATATGATTCCTCTCCAAGGGGCACCTGCAACTGCATTTTCCTGGTACATTCAATGTTGGGCTCATAGTCCTCAGGCTGCATTTCAAAAGTAGATGTATTTCACCTCTGACCTTCCTACATTTTAGGAGCACTAGTTTCTGCCATTTTAATGATTAATTCACCAAATCAGATAATTTTTTATCATAACATTTGCTTCTAATGGGGTTTCCCTATATGCTAGCTCTGAAGCATATGTGATCAACATGGGAACTGTCTGAGCCACAGTCTGAGCTCCCATGTGCTTATGAACATGTTAGCAAAATCAGTGATTTTCTAAACACATTTTTAGAAAGAGTATAATTCTGAAAAATCAAACAACACTTGGCCACTCAATTTTCTCCAGCATTAGCTGCATCAAATTTCAAGAGCAACAGAAATGAGAAAATCTTTTTATTTCACTCAAAATTGCTATCCTTGAACAATGAGTACCACTCTGTCTTCACAGAGATTATCAGACCAGCACTGTTGAGTTTGAAGAGAATAAGTTCAGGCCACAGACTGCTGTCTTTAAGAGGAATAGAAATCTTCTGAAACATTACATTACATTACATTGCATCCATTTAAAATTGGCAATGAAAACATATTCGTAAGTCAAGACAATCTTCGTAAAATATTACAGCACCAGCATATTTTACAATGCTTGTCCTGCAGTTCAGGCAAATTTGTGACTTTTAACCAGAACCATAAAGAAAGAATGAAAAGCTAGTTTGCAGGAGACCTTCTACTTGCAGAGGCAAATGTAGCAGCCATTATGCACTTAGCATTAATCACACTTTGTTTTGATACTAGTTGTGCTGAAGACTGGGACGTTGGCCAAGGCACTGGGGTTATTCCCCTTTTCTTTCCAAAATATGTCCTGAAATATTTTACTTCCAGAGTTGGTCAACATCTTATTTGAAAGATGAAGCCACTAATTGTTCAGACTTCTGTCCACAGCATCAGAAAATGGGATTTGGACATGATCTCTCAGCCTACGGGCGAGAGGGCCACACTGACACGTGTCCTCACTGCTCTTACTGCCCAACAGCCCTGCCTCCACTCTCAATGCCATCATGTGACCTCCATGATGTAGTACTTAGTCCTGCTCTTTAAGGACTAAGTCTGCCCCTTCTTTTTCTTTGTTTTTACTCTTGAATATTGTTTCTATCCTAGCCATCTCTAAAGGCATATTGTCCATCTGTGTGGATAATTTTTTTCATGTTGATTTGAAGAGAAAGTGAAAATATTGTTCAATCTATGTATGTATTTATTTTATGAAAGGGAAAAGATACAGACAGGTAGATAGAATGGATGGATAGATGGATACACACACATACACACAGGCACCCCAGAAGAATAACTGAAAAAGAATGAGTGATGGAGCTGAAGCTAGATATGTCAGTAGACCTTAGCATACACTTAGTATATACGTTGACTTTTCAACAGTATGAGTTGGAACTGTAAGACAAAATATTCATGATAGAAAATCCTTTAAAACTCTAAGGTTTGCATGTAGGGGCAAATGTTTTGCCTGAGGGCAAGATCTGAACAGATGTGCAGGTGTCAGGATGGGGCTACAGTAATAATCCCCAAGGGTCACTGCATGTCTGTTTCACAAATACTATATTTTTAGAATTAAAGACAGTTAAAAAACTTTCATCAAGATCAATTCCTTCCAAAAGAAAATGCCCCCTCTGTTATGGTACTTCTCTGATATTGATCCTTTTTTACTGATTTAAAAACCCCATGGTTTCAAAGATAGTTTCAGCTACAAAACAATTCCTGACCATCTTGACTCATGAGTTCACATCATTGCAGTCTGCCTGTGCAAGACAGAGTGACCTTTAGAGAAGCAGAGTCCTAGACTGAGCTGTTTCCCGTCCTCTTCTGCTACACAAAGATCTGGCTAAGGCCGTGATACTGCAAGTCTGGTTTAGCTCTGCTTGGCACCTGGAATTGAGATCTGTGGAAAATGCCAGTTTGAACTCAACCTATTATCCAGAGTTAGACCCCAATTTACCTTGCTTTTCTTGCTGTTTTAATTTGTTAGTTAACTGAACTTAGCTCTTAACAAGGCACTTCTTTTTCCCCGTAGATATCCCGTAAACAGAGTGTAGCAAGTTACCCTTTCAATGACTACACAATACTGTTACAGTCATGGAATTGCTTTCAGGGGAAGTTAATTTTAGGAAAGTAAGGTGTTTTTTACATGCATCTTTTAATACAGTTTTGACATGGAAACAGGAAGTCGATATCTGATAACCAGCTCTTTGCTGACATTAAATAAGTCACTAAAAAATTGAGAAGTACTGCTCAGTATGACACTGAATGGACTCCTACTGACCCCCCCCCTTTTAGACTATGACCTTATGTTGGAAACACACTGCAATTTTTTTTCTTCATTACGTAGCTGTTACAGCAGTTTCTTCCTGCTGGAGGTTTCCTCCTGTAAGTCTCTTTTCTGAAGGATACCTGAGTGGACCTTCCACCATGAAGTTTACCTGAATAGCAGATGAAGCAGGGAGGTAACTCTGTTGCAAAAATATACAGAGTTATTCAACAAGATTATGTAAGTAATAGTTAAAATACTATGAGGAGTCTTTTAAGTAACAGGCATCAAGAAACCAGACTCACATTTTCCTGTAGGTCTGCTGAGGTCAATGAATTTGCTTCAGATTATGCTTATACGAAAGCAGACTTCTTTCACTTAAAAATGACAGTCATAGCCCTGATAAATATATATGAACAAAGATGTTTTGTAATTAGATCTTATGTAGTGGCCCTGCCTTTATATGAGAACACAGATCTTAACTGACAATGTAGAGGAATGCACAAAGTTATCTGTCTTGCTTGCAGTGTTATAGGCCGTCCTAGAGCAAGGTCAGACTCACAGTTATGCATTAGTATGATTTGTTATGAAAAGTGGCATTTAAATATTTAAATGTACCAGGTCCTATGTGTTTAATTTCATTGTTTAATCATTGCATAGTTTCCCAACTAAGTAGTAGCTGGCACAGAGCGGTGGGCTGCTCTTTATTTATGCACTGCTGCAGCTTTCCAAAGCCTTTCATTGCTGGTGAGGCATTTCAGCTATACATTATTCCTTTTTTGCTTTTGAAGCTGTACATCAAGATATGCAGGATATTAGCAAATTTTTCTTCCATGGAAAATGGAGGGGCAAAAAAAATAAAAAAAGATGTCCTGGTATATATTCAACTGTACTTATACAGAAATCCTTTCTCTTTTGGAGTGCAGCTATAAAGAAACTATTAATGTATCATGCCAAGAGAGAAGCACACAGTAGATCTATGTCCTGCTGATAATAACGGGAATATATATAAATGCCTTGCAGCATGATAAAGATAGACTTTGAGGCATTCAAACAATGTTTATCAGATTGTAGAAACTGTATAAGATAATTGGCTACAGTAAAACCCATAGATGGCATCCTACCTGTCTCATTTTTATATACACTAACAAACTTTCTTAACATCACGTTTTATTCAAAATAGGCAACCTCACTGAAGGAACAGGATGGCCTGCTAAGGATTGCAACCCTGCTGATGTCCAGTTTAAGCACACAGAAGATTAAACAACTGAGATCAAAACGTAAAACCAGAAATGTTTATATTCTTATTGCTGAGCACCAAAACCATAATAAAGTGAAGTCATAGATGCTCCCACATTTAAGTTTACTATGATGTTTACAAAAAAAGCCCCAAGCTGGAGGGATGCAGGGACCAAATAAATAGAGGCAGAGGGGAAAGAGAACATGATTCAAGACAGAGATGAGAAAAGAAACATCATTAAGCAAACACGTAACAAGCATTTGGAAGTAAGCTACTTGAAAATCAGTGCTAAACAGTGAGGCGCTGAATACTTATTCAAATTTATTTCTGTTCCTGCATTGCCTACATGCCCAGTGAAAGAATTTTCAATAGGCCTTCTCCTACTGGAGCTGGACATAATGCTGCTGAGGCAATGTAGGGTTTATATCTCCATGTGTTTGCAGGTGTACATTTGTGTGTGTGTACTGCTTGCCCTGGAAAAAGCTCCTAAGCAAGTGCCATTCTTTACCCAAGAGGATTGCTCTAGCTTTTCAGAGGAGAATCTGAAAAAAACAAACCAAACCCAAGCAACTAACCCATCCTGAAATCCACTCCACATTGTGCTTTGTGTTTTGGGTAACTGGTTACGAACACAGTGGTGCATGCTATATTTACTCTTGCAGTATTGGTATTTGCTCATCTTAGGACTGTTGCATACATTTGGCTAACAAAAGGGATATTTTAAAATCAATTAATTAATAATTTCAAATGTCCTCCTAACACTTACATAAATTTATGCTGTAATCCTGTCTTCAACATTCCCTCAGTTTATGTCACCACAAAAGCTCCCATGAGGAATTAAAGGCATCTTATGCACAGTTCGCATAAGGGCAAGTTCTTTTCTTCCCTCCCAGCGAATCCCTGATTGCACTGTAGCTAACGCAGGCTGCTGCATAGTTTTCTATAAACTCCATGCACAGGCACAAGATTTGGGAAGAGCCAGGGCTTGTTTTCCCACAAAAGTTGTGAGTTTGTTAGTTGATACAAACCAGATTAACGTATGTGTTAGACTGCCCACAGATATGTCAATTAAAAAACATCTTGAGTACAATTTGTTGTTAAACCAGTACGTATCTTGAGGGAACTGGCCTCTGGCTCGGGATTTGCAAGAGAGTGTTTATGCAGAGGGAGAGCTCTTTGCAAAGCTGTGCACACAGGCCTCTCCATCCACATCCAAGGCATATACAAACTTAGATGGAATGACATTTATTTTTATATCCAGGAAAATGGAGCTGCCTTGTGAGTGCACAGCAACACGATTCCAACTGCAACAGGCACTTGTGCAGGTGGCACTAATGGGGAGCCATGCTCCCCTATTTCCATCGAAATGCACCATTGAAATAATAAATTTACTGATATTTGCCACCACATGGATAACATGTGGCACAAAATAGCATAAAATCCTTTAAAATAGCATAAAATCCTTTCCAAAACCCCCAAAACAAAACCAAAACAAAGCCAAACAAACAAACAAACAAAAAACCTCCAAAAAAACCCCCAAAACAAAAAAACCCTAGGCTCACAAACTTATGCTTATAACTCATACATTCAGCTGTTATGGAACAACCTTTGTTTTGGCAGTGGCCTCTTCTCTGTCTAAACAATACAAAGAATTAAAAGTGTATGGACATAGAAAACAATGTCAGTAAAATGATCTTTCATTATTATCTATGTTTTCTTCAAAACCAGAATAAAAGGTATTAATTAAAAACAAGCTGTTCAGCCCGTGGTGACCCAGTAGTCCCTATGTCCTGCAAAGATCGTCCCCAGAAACATTCTTCCAAAGAAAGAGAGTTCTGCTTTAGACTAGATTGCCAAGTCCTGGAGCTCACAACAGCTCTATTGAAAACAATTAAGTAATTTATGCTTAGAAGTAACAGTGACCTTATCCAGACAAATACTTTCCCATTATTAGGACAAAAGAGGCAGTATGTTATTTTACTTTCTCTAATATTTCTGCTATAGAGGTATTTTTTATGGGAAATCAACTAAAAAATAATATGTTGTCTAGCAACAAAGAAAACAGAAACAAAAGAGAAACAGAGTGACAATTCTGCTTTTGATACTATGTATTTCTACTTTCAGGTAAGCTCAGCAAAACTGAAACAACAAACAAGTTAAAATGAACTGGCAAATTAACCTCCTAACAATGAATTGATACCAGGGCTCAGGGTCAGTTCAAATGTTGGGGTTTTATTCTTCCAATTTCAAAAGCATCTGAGATTCATTAAGTTCTTCTAAGGATATTTAACTTCATAATTCAATCTTGTAAACTGAATCATTAACTTACAGAACAAATATCCATTATTTTCCCCTTCAGCCAGCTTTTGCTCTTGAATTAAAAGGCTTCAACTTTTCAATTTTATTGAAGCTGCACAATGAAAAATGGTCAATTCAGAATCAGAGAGATCCTACTGAGTCATGTAGTTTTCTGTAAAACTTAGTATTAGCACAGAAATATGTATTTTATGTCATGATAATATGGCACAGCCAATCTATTAATGACAATGTTGATATAAACAAGTTCCACATTTAACTTTGCAAGATATGAGTAGAAAAAAAGGATAATGAAAGATAAGGAGAAAATAGCTATGTTGAAAAATACAAAATCAGTTAAAATCTGCTGAAATTAGTGGGGTTGTACTTGTAGTTTTAAAATTAAAACATTAAGGATGAGTTCAAAGGCTAAACATTGTGACAGGTCCACACTGCTCACTAAATGTTGTGCTCCTGGAGATACCTATAGATCATGTTTGAAGAAAGCTATCAGCTCTGCTTCATGCTTTAAATTATACTCAAGAATGTTTTTCTCTGTGATGTAGAGAAGCTCTAATTTTGCTTGGCTCAGTCTCTTCTAAGTACCTGTCTGCTGCTGCAGTGGTCTCTGCTGGACAGAAAAGATGGTTAAGGTTGACAGCTAGCGTGGTCCCAACATGCATTGACTGCAGCAGCAACAGGTGGGATTGATGGTCAGGCCAACTGAGGCCTCTGAGGATGGTGTGAACAGACAGAGCTGAATCTTGGGCATTTCTGAACTGCCAAAATCTTCTGAGACAGTGTAGAGACAGTGTTGAAATATACATGTGTTGTCCTCAGTGAGGGGTGGATTTTAGACACAGCACTCTTCTGGGCAAGGAAGAACAGTGCCACTGTGATCTTTTTGGTAACCTCAGAAAATGTGATTGTTTTGAAGGTACTGTGAAGGAAGTGCACATACAACCTCTTTCCACCACATTTACACATACATATGCAGAAGACAAGAAAAATATTCAGAAAGGCAATGAATAAAGGATCTTCTGCATGTTTGCAACACAACTTCAACAGGGGTGGAGTGAACTCCTACAAAATGAGCACTGGAGAAACTTGGTCTTGCTATGTTCAGTTCTGGAGAGTGCCCAGCACACTGGATCAGCAGCACTTGCTCTTGCACATTTCTTACAGAAATACACCTGAATGAGACCATTCAGACTGAGAAGAATGTTCAGTGCTCATATAAAATCCCTCTAACTTGCTAAATGTGGACTTAGGTAAGTCCATAAAAAAGGTGGCAAGAGAGGCTAATCACCATTAATCATTATTTTTCACAGGAGCATCCCAGAATTTCTCTCATGGACCATCAAGAAATATGCACAGACATCTAATTAGAGAGTCAGAGATTTAAAAATTATTCAGAAAATTTAAATAAACTTTCACTGACCACAGCTCCTTTGAAATTCCTTGTCAATCAAGAAGCTATGTAATCATCATATTAAAAGGAACAATATTAGCAATTGTACCCAGGGAATTAAGAATGTTACTGATGCCTTATCTAAAACAGCAGTAACAGCTGTCTAAAAATCTTGTCACTACCTAAACAACAGAAAATAGGAGGACTTTGAAGACCTAGTATTTTCTTTGAATGAGAAATATATTTGAGCTATGGAAGTGATTGAGTTGCTTGAAGGTCACGTCAGAAGTAATGGAAGAATGGAGTAATTTGTTGTATCATTCCAGTGTGAGAGTTGGAAGCCCCATACAACACCCTTCAGACAGAAGTAAATCCATTGCTCTTGTACTATTTACCTTATGTCTTGAGATTCTTCTAAATATTGTAGTAACTGAACTGTGAAATGGAAGTCAAAGGATGGATTAAAAGATGCAGTAGCAATGTTAGTAACTGTCTCTAATTAAGCAAACAACACATTCTGCTCTCTTCCATTATGATCAAAAACACTGTTCACATTGCTTCTCAGCAAGGTTATTCCAGTGTTAACTCATACGTTTTCCGATATGCAGGTGGCTGAATGCTAAGACCTCATGTCTATCTGTGCTGAAATTAGCAACTATTTAAGCAATAATTTAGCACATTTTATCTAGGGGCTAGGTAAGGGCTATTGCAAAGAACAGTGTGCTGGCTTAAAAAGAAGAATTGGAGGAAGTATAGAGTAATCTATTTTCTTGCAACCTACATATCTAAAGTAGAATTTAGTTTTGCTTTTTTCACAGGAATAAATAAGATTTTGACAAAAGCAAGCCCAAATAACAGGTATCCCAGTTGATCTCTGTGCATCCTGAGAGGATAACAAAGCAAGGAGTAGCATCCTCTGAGGAACTGCCAAGAATAATTTGTCTACCTAATTTCCTTTATAACAAGGTAATGGGCCCTGCAGACTGATGATTGAGTCAATGAAGCAAGAACTAAATTCATCAGAAGAACATATGAGAGGAGGAATAAAGATCTTGGGTCAGACGAAGAGTCCACTTAGCCCAGTCTCCTCTCTCTGACAATGTTAAAGAAGCAGTTAATGGAAGAAGATAAAACCAGGGCAAACACATAGTGATGTATCCTTGGTATATTCTTGTATTGGGTTTGTGTGGCAAAGTTTTGGTACCAGAAGGGGGCTACAAAGGTCGCTTCTCTAAGAAGCTGCTGGAAGATACCCCTATGTCCAATGGATCCAATGCCAGCTGGCTTCAAGACAGACTCTCCTCTCTGCTGGCCAAGGCTGAGCCCATTAGCAATGGTGGTAGCACCTCTGTGACAACTTATTTAAGGAGGAAAATACCCAAACTTGAACTCACTCTTTCAGATACTACCACACTGACTTCAGTAGTTGACTCTTTGCTGTTCTGGGTAGGATAAACAGACTGCGATGGGACCTATTGCTGTATACATACAGTATTGTGAAACTCAGCATCAGTGAAGTTCTCCAGTGTCACTACAAGCTTGCATATATTCAAGAAAAACCCTGGAAAATAAGTCATAAAAATGATTTTGCTTCCAGAAAAACAGAATGTGTTGTCCATAGGCAAGCCAGTGGAGAAAATCTCCCAGTGAGATTATTCAAATACATTTTTTAAAACACTGAAATAGAAATGTAGCAGGCTGAATCTGCCTGAAGTTCCCAGAGAAGAGTTTAGTCCCACAGTCATACTCTATGCACTTCTCAGTCTTAGGACCATGTCAGAAGAAGATGCAATTTGTTGGTCTCAGTGATCATCGTTTTAGGAGTAGTAAATGATGCGAGTAGAATGTGCAAAATATTTTTCACAAGCTGCTCCAAGGAATGTAAGAAAGCAAACAATGTTTCTTCCCTTACTATAGTCTGTTCCATGGACAGGAAAGATCCTATTATTGTAGCATGTTATCATCTCTACATTGAATGAGAAAGTTAAAGGTTTAATGTTTTCTCTCCAGCCATATAATCCCAGAAACAACACAAGTCTTTAAGCTGGTCTTATTTTCTCCCTCTTGAAGGGTGGCTTCATGGCACTTGCTCAGAGCGTCTAGATTTCATCATTGATTCAGAGGCCAATGCTGCCCTGCCCACAATGAAGGAGAACTCACTGCTGTAAATGGATTCAGCAGTGCAAAGATCATGGGAAGCTGTATCTCTTTGTTTTTCACTTCCCCCCAAGGGCAATTTGTTCCAATTAGTGCCTCAGCTAGCAATTATTGCTGCACAGTGCCCCGATTTATTTCTGTCTGAACCAGCTGACTCAAAATCAGAGAATCTCGTGTGTGACGTAATATATACCCTGGCCTAGTGCCCTTGCCAGAAAGAAGATCCCTTGCCAGGGCTCATGGCCGTGCTCTCTGCAAAATCTCCTCGCAATTAGAGTTGGTCCTCTCTTCTGTGGATACATTGGAACTGTTTTGAACAATAGCCTTCCTTTGCTGTAAGGGTATCTGTACCTAATGCATATGAACAAAACAACTTGCCACAAATGTGTAAGAATGATTATTTCTCTTGTTACTGCTTTGTCTGTCCTGGGTGCTGACTCCTGTTCACAGATGGGTGGGTCACTTGCCGGCTCCAGCGGCTGGCACTCCTGGAGAGAGCATGGTGCTGCTCAGAACATGGGAGTGAGAGTTTCACTCACAGCATGTACCAGCTCCACTTGTTCTGTTTTCCTAAGGAAGAACAAACCCACCCCAGAGAGTTATGTAGTATCTGGTTTTGTCACATATTTAAAAAACAAGGTACATCAGGACATACAACAGACTATTTCACTTTGGGTGAAATCTGAGTATAAATTTTTGATGATGTAATGTAGAAAGAGTCTTGCCAGAACTTTATTTGATGTGTTTCACTTTTCTGACATTGAAAAGTTTATTTAAAGGAAGAGGCCATGTGCTGGTGGAGAGCTAATCATAGTTAGCAATCTATTTTCCATATAAATAATAATGAAAAAAAAAAATGACAAATTCAGCTGCTCATCTTCTGTTATTGTTTGAAACTGTGCAATATGGCAAAATTTAATTTCCCGAAGGTACTTTTGCCTATAATTTCTTTGGCTACTAGATTGTACAAAATATCTTTGAGCATTATCTGAATTACAGTGCATTCGTGTTCCTACCATTCTCATAAGTACTTGTTAAGAAAAGTTATTAAAGACACAGCTGACTGAATCTTAATGCTTTCATTTATGAAAAGGTAAACAACATTCCCTTGAAGTTCTGTACAAAAGCCCTTTTTTAGGGGATCCATGCTAGGACTACTTTTAAGTTAGACTTGCTGAGGTGACCTGCTGGTAAGCAAGCACTTACTCCCAACAGGCTTATTAGCAAACAAGATTCTAAATGCAAAGTGCAGCCCTGAACCTTCTGAGGTCCATGAAGAGATTGCCATTAAATTCAACATGATTGGAATCAATTAAACCAAAGAATAAGGTGCATTACTCTGGCTATACTAGAATAGATTTGGATCTGGATTCCTCAGTCTGTTTGGAATGGAAACACCATAGGCTTCAAATAAGCAAATGGCTCCCACCAGCATAAAATTCAACAGCTGCAGAGGGTTTCTGTTTCCAAGGGACTAGAGAGTCTTAAAGCTTAAGTTTTATTCTGACATGATTACGAGTGATTGTATAACACATAAAAGATGTGGCAAGTTTCATGGAATTCCTAATAATTGCTGTTAGATGGGATAAGGCTGCCTAATCCTGCTTTCTCTCCATGATTATATCTGAATCTATATCTTTTAAGACTTTGTGATGCCTACAGTCATAGTTAAAGCAGTACATTTCCTAATTAGGCATCACTTTGCTCTCCCAATTCTGCAATAATAGTTGGCAAGTGGTTAGCAGGCTACACAAAAATGTAGAGTAGGAAATACATAGCAGGTCTATTAGAAGAGGCATCTCGAACTGCACACTGCCTCCTAGCAACTAGCCAGGGAATGTTTCATAATGAGTAAGAAGGAGGGGTCCAATATAGACTGACACTGTTTTCCATGGCACTATATATTTTCCTTAGAGGATTCCCAGTCAAGCACAGGCTTCGCTCAGCCTTGCTCAGATTGGGAACCATGAAGGCACTGTCAGTCATTATTGTAGTGATTCAGGGTAAATTTCTGAAAATAACATCTTTGTGTGCTGTTTACCTCAGTGGAATGCCAACATGACTGACAATATTTAACTCCACAATATATTAACATATATTCTTACTCTGTTACATTAAGATCAAGAGATTGTAGGGTACAATTTACGACAGATACTAAGCCAAGACAGAAAGAAAAATGTTTCTAAAAGTAGTTGTCATTGTATACTAAAAATTAGAGGATTTCATCAAGACAGCATTGTTTTCAATGTTTTTGGTACACAAAAGATAGAAAATAGCTATGGCCTAGATTTTTAATTAACATTTCCTGCATCTAATTCATGTGCTTGCATTTGGATCAAATTTTCTAAACATCACTAGAATCTTAGATAGGTACCATAACAACATCTAAATAGGGAGGTGATGATTCTCATCAACAGCTCTTTTCACTGCATAAAGAATGAATACTGCTACATACAATAAATGTTATAAAATATAGAACTTTAAAATAAGACAATAAATACTGTTCTTTATTTTGAACATGTGTATATGTCTTGTAGCAGTCATAAAGCAAGAATTGTTTGCTCTACTGGAACCTCATTTACCTTTCTAGAGTGTTTATAGACCCAAACCTAAAATCAGTAGAGCATCTATAGTTCACAGTTTCATTTAGAAGTGAGTTGGAAGACCTGTGGAATACAGTCCAGCTATCAAATGCATACTGCAGCTAGAAATTTTCATTTGGCTTTCTGTGTTTTTTCACCACAAATTTAGTGTGGTGATTCTCTTTTGATTAGAGACTTCTTAGCAACTGCGAAGACAATATCTGAGCAAGGGTTTCCATGTTGCAAGTATGTCAGTCACTTCAATGAGAGTATTTGTGGAGGATTGCAGTTCATGTGGTGTGTAAATACAGAATTATATGACCTTCCATTTATAGAAATGAACTCATCAAATAAGCAATAGGACTTTAATAAACACTCCTGTGAATATTTTCCTTCTAGCAAGAAATTACGAAGTTTGACGTGGAATTTTCTGATCCCAGAGGAGGCATCAGCTAAGCTCTCCAAAGGAATTAACAGTGTTGTTGTACAGCTTGTTTGTTGTGGTAAATGAGCAGATGTTAGTCAACTACCACAATAGTAAGATTTTGATATAATTATCTGATCTAGAACTGCGATAGACATAAGGAATGCTGTATAGGTGGTTTACCACAGATTCTACCCAGGTATTCATAGAGTAACTAGAGTTCAGTGATCTGGAGGTATAGTACATTCATTCATATGCTTACCATGCATATGTAATTATTTAGTCTTACATATCTTATGTTAGAAGTGACTGCATATATTTTAGTATTTAATATCATCTCCCATATTGAACATATTTCATTGCAGCAGTTTTAACAAAGTATTCTGTTAACCTTGTAGTGTTCTGGCAGCTTAGTTTATAGCCAGTCTGCTTCTCTGGAGTGTTTCACTTGAGTTTCTTTCAAGTGATACTATCATTTTAATTTGAAGTCCCTTTAGGCTTCTTGTTAAAGAGAAACTTGAAAGATAAGATGGAGTTTTTTCACTCCTCAGAAGAGGATAATTCTTATGACCAGCTCATCCCTAGACAACGTCCAGCCAGAGAAACATTCTGCATCTGGTCTAAGTCAATTCTTGCAGTTTTCCAAAGTAGATTGTTACTGACTAAGACCTTAAACCATTCCACAAGTATTAACTCTTTTTTTACATGTAGTTTCTGATTTAGAGTGGACCAACGGCTTTTTAGTCACTTTGTGTTAAATGATCTACTAGAACCAAGGAAGGAGATGGAAGTCTGCTGAAGGGGTGATATCTATTAGCTGCTCTCTGATGCCCTAGCTGGATGGTGTTGGGGGACAGAGCAAAGCTGCCCAGGTTGTTGGAATGGTGACCTGTGCCAGGCACAGTGCCGGTACTAAGAGCTGGTGACACCTTTAAAGAAAGATTCTGCTGCTAAATATTGGGAAAAAGCAATTTTGTAACAGGTAAGTGGAGTACAGAGATGGTTCCTTGTCTTTTGTGATTGCCCTGGCCAGGTGCCCTAGCCCTCTGCACTGACAATGTAAGTCAGGACCCTCCACTTAGATTACGGAGAATCTAAACATAGGGCTTCAGCATGGCTAATGGAAATACCCAAAAGGTAGATTTCTCTACATTGTTCCTGTCATTACACTCATGCCTTCTGAAATGGGCATTAGCTTTTCAGTGTCTGCTAGGTCAAATCTTGAACAAGAGGAGGGTGGACTTCATTGAAGATGTAAGTTCTTGAGCCAGAGTGACAGCACACTCAGTTTGGAGAAATGAGGTCTTGAGGTTAGTTCTGACTCACAGAGGGATACTTTCAGCTGATCTAATCATGCAGAGGTCAAAACTAGCTCTTAGTCCTGTGCTAGTTAATGAAATAAACTGGCATGGCAGCACAAGTCTCTCAAAATACAAGGGAGCATTAGTAACATGTTGTACTTCAGTAAGTTCCTGCAGTTGCTGAGTTTGTACAGGACATTTTGAAAGTGTACAAGGTCAAATACTATTCCCAAAGTTGCACTTAAAATCTCTGGGAAATTATTGATTACAAGCAATGGTCTCGGAGACGTGACTCTCTTCAGCTTCATTAAGTGAGCAGGTTCATAGCTCGTAGTGGAAGTTTTGACCATGACTAGCAGGAGGAGATCTAAATGAGAATTAGTCCTTAATCTGTTGAGTTCACCAGCAGCATGGCTCTTCTGATCACTTGGCTGAAGGTGAAAGAAGGATCTCACATACAAAAATCTGAACTTGTCCACACATTCCTGGAGAATATCAGCATAGAAAGACATAGGAGCAAACTACACCTAAAAACTATTTGGTACTACTCCAAAGTGACACAACTTAAAGTAGCTCCTTATCATTCTCCATTAGCTTTCTTAAACTTGAAACATTGGATAAATGTTAAAAAATTAACCCAAATTATGCATATAATTTTCTTCAAAGGGTAGTGTGCTATTGGAAATTAAGAAGCCTAGAACCAGTCTTCACAGATGAAAAAAAATATACCATTTGGAGTACGGGTCCCTGAGGCCTGTCAGGTATCATATATTCATGCAACCTTCTGGGCTCGTTTGTTTCCTTATTTGGGTAGTTTGGCTTATGGCCATGCAGCAAAAGCACTAAATAAAGAGCTACTTATGATATACAACATTAAAATCAAACAGATGTATACAAACCTGAGAATCTAAATATATATAATCATCTTGACCAAACACAACAAATAACAGGAGATTCAATCCAGGCTACAATTATCTGACTCAGTTAAATTATATATTATAGCAGCTTCCAATTTCTTTAAACTAATTACAAAGGTGATGACATAATATGCCTGTGATGCTGCTGTTACTGAAGATTGCTCTTGCAATGATGGAATTCATACTTTTCCCTCTGTTTCATTTTATAAATGTCAGGTAGGCAGTGGTAAATAATTTTGCTAAGTAATACAGACTTTGTGGAAAACATTGGGTTGCTTCTCTGATGTCATCATAACATAGTAACATCTAAATGTTATTATTCAAAGTACGTTGCTTAACACCTAGATGCTTCTCCATGAGAACCATCTTCTGCTTAAATGACAAACACATTACTTATGCTATTTCTTCTATAACATATGCAATAACATGAATGGGTTTGGTTTGACAATGTGGTTACAAGACAAAAATACTTAATGAAGAAAAACCACACCTGTGAATACTGGTAAATGGGAATGGATTTTAGAGCTCTGGATCCATTAGACAAAGAACAATTCCTTAGTTTTGTGCTGGTGACTGCACAACAGTCATATTTAATGCCTATAAGGATTGACAGAATTGCCTTGATTTGTATAGCACCAAGATAGTTTAGACTGTGAAAACTGCATGAATTTAACTACATATAATATGTTTGGCTAGTTACAAACATAAAACTCTTATGAATACTTTTTCAGAAGGCACAAACCATGCAAAGGCTGGTCATCCTTCTATCAATACATTACCATATTGAAGTTTTGCCGTGGTGGTACCACCATATCCACTCCAGTAAAAAAGAAATTCAGAAAATTACCCTCGCTTACCAAAAAGCTGATCCCTAACTGTGTGTGTATTCCCTGTACAGAGAAGATTGCTACTGATTTGTTTAAACAAATGCATTTTGCTTTGCATTGATATGGATCAGGATTCCATGGTTTCGACTCTTCTCATGCAGCCATAAGTTATATTAAAAACCCCCTATAAACCACGTTAAACAGTCGCAACCTTTGGAAACATGGCCTAAGCTGCAAAGCTGCTACCCAGATAGGGCTGAGCCAGCTCATATCTAAGTTTTGTCTTCATCCTCTAAACACAGGAGAAGGTTACAGAGTTCTCACTGGGATATGAAGTTTCCAAAATACAAGGCTGCCCATGTATGCTGTCAGCGCTCAGACCCACAGTACCATTTCATTTACCGTCATGAGCAAAGAGTATTCTGTGAGGCGGTAAACTGAATCTCACTTCTCGTTATGCAAGCTGCTGACAGTTCAGAGGAAATCCAGATGCATTTGCATGGAGTAAACTTTTGTAAACATGTTCTGCTCTCCAGCAAAGAACTAAATGTCAAGGTAAGCCTGGCAAGCGACAAAAAAGGATGAGTCATATGTCTCCAGTTTCATTCCAAAGATGCTATCTTTCACCTTCCTCAGTACTGTAGTCACAAGACTGACAATGTTTCTGTTCCTTTATGGGAAACAGTATTCAAACACTCTGGGTAAATGATTTAGAGGAGCCCCACAGTCATTTTGCACACATACTTTGTTTTCATAACCAAAATCTGTAAGGAATGAGTTTCCACACACAGCAATCAATGTGCAATTGCCTATCTAAAATGTTTATAAGTCACTTCTCCTCCATGCTTTTAGCTGATATATTTACATTAAAATATATAGGATGAAGTCACTTTATGAAAGGCTTCTTGTTAAATAATTAATGGAAAATCTTATGAACATTTTGCAAAAGAACAAACTGAGCCAGACCACATTAAGACCACACTTCCAAGCAATCATTAGCTTTGAGTTGTTTAATTTCTGATTAACCAAACTGACACGTCTTGGAAACTCCTTTTCAAAACTCCTATGCACGTGTTTCAATTAAAGTCAACAGGATCTGTATGCACCTAGCTGGTCTGAAATTCAGGCCAACTACTCAGAAATCAAGGAATTAGGAACAAAAGGCCACTTTTAAAAAGATTTGCACAAGATTACATGTGTTGTCTGGTACACAGCCCAGAACTAAACTCAGTCCCTTAGCTCTCAGTCCAGAGAATTAACAGAGTAATTATTGTTCCTGCTAATGCTACTGATCAGTATTAGTATTTTCCTAAATGAAGCATAGAAAGTACTTTTCTGTCTAGCTCATCCCTATTCCCTACCAGTTTGTTAGTCTCATTGCATCTAATCAATATTTTTTCTCTGGAATGATTAATAATTCTCACTTTACTGAACAACAGTCAGTACATGATACAATACTATGATATTAAATGGAAAATTCAGCACTTTTTAAAAAGGTTTTCAGCTGAGTTCCTCAGTGGTTTATGCTAATCAGATCTCTCAGGTGAAACTTTATATACGATGTATTCTTTTCGTCTTGTGACCTCAGGTGTTGCCATTTCAGTTTTCAACTCAATTTCTTAAAAACCTGACATATATGCAAGAGCAATGCAGTTTGAATATTTACATGCCTAATATCCCAGGACTGTGACTTTTTTATGTTATCCAGGTAAGGTTTTCAGATAAAGAGATTCCAGATTGCTGTTTATTAAAAAGTACATTTATTCTTGGCCCTATTCTCCTACCATTACTCATGCAAATACTAGTCCTTGAAAATGCAGTGGAAATGTTCTAACAACATGGTGTTGTTTTGCATGATTAGCATTGAAGAATACAGCTATGTTCAATTTTTTTATGTGTGGTAAATCTCTGCCTAATCCAAGGATATAATCCAGATTCTATCTGGATTATAAAAGCATTTGTGGTCTGCTGAACTCACCAGGAGGCTGGAGATTTCTGAGCATGTCAACTCAAGATAAGTATTAACAAAGCTTGTCATTTACAAAGGAGGTAGAAGCTGAAGTTATACTCTAATGAGTTCTTGATTATTGCTTACACACAACAACATGCAGACTGGTCCACAGAGAAGAAATTTATTTCCATGCCAATGAACAACACCCAATCTATTTTGAAAAAGCAAAGTCACCACCTTTTAATTCAGTTCCTTCTATTGTCCTAGCTAAGTGCAAGAAAGAAAAAGTCCTGAAAACCCATTTCAAAACTATATGGCAAAGATCTCCAAGCTAGTGGTAGAAACATTTCCAAGATATGCATCTTGGTATTATTGCTTTATAAATCTCCCAAAATCAGGTTTCTATATTTGGGAATGATTTCTGGTTCCTCTTGGTAATGAAGAAATCAGAAAGATTTCTTACACCACTGGCCCTAGGAGCCTCAGTTTTACCATTCTCAGGCTTCATAAGTGAGTAGAGATGTGCAAGAGAGAAAGGCTAAAAGCGAAAATTGCAGTTTTGGTTCAGAGAAGCTCTGAGCTTATTTTCATGGATTCATTCAACTTTGCTTTATTCACACTTAGGCATGTGATTCTCTCAGCTATACCTCTGCACATCCATTGAAGTGAGTGGGGTGACAAGACCCTACGAAACTATCAGCCCCTGTATGATAACAGCCAGATAAGATCTTCCCTTACATCTTCTGTATCACCTTATCTCTCAGCCTACCTCTCATATATCTCTTCCTTCATATCTCTTCCCTTCCGTATATGGTTGCTATTAGTTCCCTACTTCCTGTCCCTCTCTCTCATAGTATCTTTATCTTTGTTTTTCAAATGTTGAAAGGAACAGGTAGTTGAATTAGACCTGTCAAATCCACGCATATTGCATAGGCATGACCTTTAACCATGAGATGTGTTTATTGCATCCTCCCTCTGTACTTTTTCCCAGTTACTCATATCCAGGGTGGAACTCATCTTTCCTGACTTGACGTGAACCTCTGAGCCAGCATCCCATGGTTCTGCCTTATAGTGGAAAGAAATAGGTACTTGGAGACATGATTCACCTCATGAATTTTAGATACCTACATTTGGATGAAACTACTTGAATCTTCAAAGACCCTCTTTCTTTCCTTTGACTAGAAGGGTAGCCCAGGTAACTAGCTCAAGAGCTGATACCCCCATTTGAGATACTTACATTTGATCAGAAAAATCTGTAATTGCCCTACCCCACATATTTTGGAGGAAGCCAAAGGAAGATTGAAATAGGGAGATGGTGGAAACCATAATTTCAGCTCTAAATAGAAAAAAAAATAGAGTTGGCAGTACCAAACAACTATCTACTGTTGCATGTTTTTAATACAAACTGTTGGTAATTTTTATGTTATACATAAAACAAAGTTCCAACAAAATCCAAATACACAGAGGCTGCAATCCCCAAAATGATCTGGTAGGAAAAACTGTTTACACTACAGGTTTGGCTTGATTCTTCAGATATTACAGCTGCCACTCTTCATCTAGTTTCTGAACACTGACAACTGGATTTACGTCCCTACCCTATGGAGGTGAGGAATAGTAAGAAAAATAAGCGTGCTGATTCACTTGAAAAGTATGTTCCAAATAAAGCCTTAAATCATTTCATGTAGCTTGTCATTCAAACATATTTGACTGTCATCCAAATTGTTGGAATTGTCTTTCATACAGAAAAAATATTCTGTTTGTTTTTAGGATAATTGGAAAAGCAACAGATTATCTTCAAGTTAATGAATAGCTCTGGTTGTTTTTATAAGCTTAATAATATTTTCCATTGTCCTTCCCTCCTTAAATCTATCTTCATTGCCTAATCACTCACATACTTTATTTTTTTGCTTTTGGGTGAGTCATGAAATGCACATTATAATGATAAATATGCCATCTCTGCTTCCTGTTAGTGATAACTGAGTGGCATGATTCACTCCATAAACCTATTTTACTCATTCTATCCTTTGTTCATAACCTTGACTCTGTTAACATCAACAGTACTACTGGAATCACATGCTGTTACTTAAAAGCTAACATAAAAGGTGTATCTGCTTTATACTTTATAAATTCAGACTGGCACATTTTTTTCTCTTACACCAGTTATTCACATGAATACAAATGTTATTGTAATGTAACCTTAAGAAATTCACTTTACATTTGAAGGCGATATTTCCCCTGTGTGATGATGATTAACTGATTTAGTTGAGCTAATTAAATATTGTAAAGGATACTTGAGGTGCTTTTGTTTTCTTTTACAGCTTAGGCCACAATTTTAAGCTCAGCTGGGACTGCTTTCTAGTGTCATGTTAGAAAATCGGTGCACCCTGTGTGTGTGTCCCAAACAGAATCACTGTTGGAGCTTTCTTGCTCAATCCCAAAGACTATACCTATGTTCATACCATCCCTGAAATCTGGAGTATGTACTTTGCTTCTCTGATTTCATGTGAGTAACAAATGAGTTTGTAATAGTTCTGAGACTACAGGTTGATGATCCTGACTTGGAGTAATTATGTATGTGTCATTAAAGAAATGTGTAGCTGAGATGTAATAGTCTAAAGATAGTAATACCTCATTATGTGTGCTTGTGACTGAATAGTAAGAGAACAGAAGATGTTCCTTAAGAGGAAGTTACTGGAAAGTTGAACAAAAAAGCAACACAATATGAGTTGTTTTCTATGCAATCCTTTCAGAAATGGGAAGCTCCATCTTGAAATTAAATCATTGATTCACCATGTTTGTGAGCTCAGAGGAAAACAGAATGATCAGAAGTCACTGGTCGATGATGAGGTGGAGAGATAATAGTGAGATCTTTTGCAAGTGAATACAAAAGCACATGCACATGCTGTAGGAGTCTCCGAAAGCTGAAAGATAACCTTTTTCAACTTCCAGCCATGGAGAAGACAAGTAAATGCAGAGATTGATTCTTTTTCTTCTATTTTTGTTTTGTTTTGGTTTGTTTTTTGTTTACTTTTTGGTTTTTTGTTTGTTTTTGCAAACCGATGATGCCAAAATGATGCCCCAAAAGGCGTAATGGAACTGCTTGGAGACAAGCTTTAGTCTTTAAGCAGCAAGGTATTTATTTCAGGCAACTTTGGGGAACCCCCGGCTCGCACCAGACAAAGAGTTCCCAAGCAGTTAGTGAAAAATCAGACTATTTATACAGTTTGTATGAGAGATTACAACATCTTTACATGCATATTCATATTATTGCAACATCTAATTATAATATTCATAGCAGGCAGAGTTAGGGTGGAGTCAGGGGAAGAGTCTTCATTTTGGGGTGATTCTTGGTGGTACATCCTGTTACTTCCTCTTCAGGGGTTGTGGTTTTGCTCTTCTTCCTCAGGCAAACTTTTGAACTTTTCTTGATTCTGCTGATGAAAATGTATATTTTGCAATAGTCTTTGGACTCCTGCTCCTTATCTCTCCTTGTTCCTTTCCTATCTCTATTTATCTAAGATTTACGTTAGTGTGTTAGCATCTTCAATGCTCTTTATCTTTCTGTGTTCTTACTGTATGTTCTTTGTGTCAGTATGTTAGCAGTCTTTGGCTAGTTATTGTTTGCCACTAGTCCTTGAATCCTAATTCTGTATCTCTTAGCAAAAAGCATGCACTCTAAGTTAGCTCTTCAGGCCGTGCTCTGTTTCACCAATAATCTCAAATTAATATTTTGTCCAGTGGTAACCAACAGCCAGTCAACTGCCTTTCTAGCCAGGGCTGAATGCATGCCAGATTTATTTGTAAGTGGCTTTGCAAGGAGACATTTCTTGGTGAGGAAGGGTGGTGGAGGAGACTAGGAAACTTCCTAAACTGGCTTCTCCCTGGTAAGGCTTTATCTGATGCTCAAATGGAACAAGACCTACTGAATGCAAAACTGCTAAGGTTAAACAGATTGCATAGTCCTACACCATTTCTTGGTATAGCCCTAGACCAGGAAATTGCATGGCAAATTGACTGAGTGATGTCTTTTTCACTCATTCAAATGGCAATCTTAATTATTAACTTCTGTGGGTCAAGACATGTACTGGGATTTGCTCTTTAAATGTTGTATTTGACCAGGGATCTTTGAAGCTCTTTGGTAGCCATTTCATTCATAATGCTTAAACATCAATAAAACTTCCCAACTTCATTCAAGTATGGAAGTTGGAGTAAGTTTTGATAAAACTTGAATTTCTATGACCAATTTTAATATTAAAACTAAAAAAGAAAGTGGTGCACTACTTGAAAAGCTGTTTTTCTTTCTTTTTCTTTCTCTCTTCCTTTCTCTTCTATTTCCTCTTTTTCCCTGTCTCTTTTTTCTTTCTTTTTCTTTCTTTTTCTTCCTCTTCTTTCTCTTTTTCTTTCTCTCTTTCTCTTTCTTTCCCTTTTCTTTTTCTTTCTCTCCTTCTCTTTCTTTCCCTTTTCTTTTTCTTTTTTCTATCAGGATGACCACTGCCTCCTGCTTAGCCTGGTATCAGAGGAGCACAGCGTGCAGTAGCACTTTCTACACCTATGAGCTGAACTGCCCCTGTGACACCTTCCTGGCCTGTCCCACACTCACCCTTCCTGTGGCAGGCTGTGCCTCCCTCCCTCACTATACATGTGGAGAAATAGCTTCTCTCATCCATGGCCCTGGCTTCTTGGGCACTCAGCCACCACTCCACAGCAGGTCTGACTGGATCTGATGTCTGCCAGAAACTGCCCTTCAGCGGCCATGCCCAAGAAGGCAAGCACTGTGACTGAAAAAGACTTCTCCCAGGCAAAATACAACTTGTTCATGGGAACAGAGCACTGGAGGAGAAAAATGTTAAAATAAGATGAGCCAGTGTCTCACTCAAACAGTAGGCGGGCCTAACTTTACCTGGAACCCTCCTTTCGGGATGGGAATGCCTCTGAAGAGCTTCACTTTTCTTAGCTTCAGAGCACATATCTTTTTCATAACCAGGCAGCCCCTATGTTTTCTGTGTCCACAAGCTCCTCTTGCCAGGCTCATCTGGTGAAGAAACTAACGGACACTGGAAACATTCCTCTGACTGCCCTGCTTCATTCGTGTACTGCATGCTGCACATCAGCACAAGAGAACTCCCTGTTTCTAAAATTGAACTGTCCATTAACAGCCTCATTTACCAAGACACTGAGCTGGCAAATTAGATGCACACGACTTGCCTCGCTGTGCTGCCTTCTGACTCTGCCCTCCCGCAACATGTGCTCTTCCCTTCAAGTTCACCACAGCTAATTTCGTCTGTAAGCAGTCGTAGGTGGCTAGCTATCTACTTGTAGGCTGCTTATTGCACTGGGAATCTGGGGAAAGCTCTTCAAATTGTTGTCTCCTTGCTGCTTTGACAGACCATGCCATGAGAAAGGGACATGTCATATTCCAAAAGATAATGAAGTGTCTCTCAAAATCACTATAGTCAATTTTAAGCTGCTTAGAAATCTTCTGTGTTTCATTTAAGTATTAGTTGACAACAGACCATATGTTCTATAATTTGTACCCAAAGAGTAATCTGTATGGTATTCATAAATGCATATGAATCTTTTAAAGTACTGTATATATATAATAAAAAAAATCAAATATCCTACTTCATTTCGTGTGTTTTAAAATTCTGATCATCCACTATGAATGACATTATCTAAATATATAATCCAGGGATTTCTTTTTCTTAAAAGCAGTGACTATTATCTTGATTCAGGAAGGAACTTAAGTACTTCAGAATATAGGCAGTCTTTCTGAATATAGAAAAAAAAGGGTGGGACAAATATTTGCTGCATCTTGTATTACTTGTAGATAGTAGTTTCTTTCCTTGTGTCACTGCAAATGATATAAACATGTTATTACTTGCTTGTTGGCATACAGACTAGAAATAAACTTGTTATCTATTTAATATATGTCCTTCCTGACGGGTCTTAGGTTTCTGTCCAATGAATTCAAGAGTTACTCTCAGCTTTCAGGCTATGAGTTAAATCTCAGCCTCACAAATGTCAATGGATGTTTGCCATTACATTAATTGGGACCAGGATTTCACTCAATGAGTATTTCTTGGAGAAGATATTAAGTACTGTATTAAAAATCAAATGAGAGAAATCTCAGCTTACAAGTATGTAAGACATTCATTTCTATCTTAATTGTAAAACGACTCGGTCAATACCCAGAGGCAGAAGCCTGGTTAGAGCTTTTACTTGCTGTCAAAAATTCACCAACTCATATCTAGAATAGATTTTGTTTATAGTAAGAGAGAAACAGACTCCAGATATTTAGCTTGTGACATAGCTGTGATTTATTTTAGATCATGGATCAGTCTAGAGTAGATGGCTTAAGCTGCCAATGTCAAAGGCTGGTTGCCTTAGAAGCCCTTCTGATTGTGCTAGAAGGTTGCGCATCAAGTTACACATAACTGTGCATAAGATTCTGCTGACGGCGCAAGGCACAGTCATTTTTTCTGACAAAACAGGTGAATACAGGTTAGCCAAGGATTTGCATCTTAAAAAGCTTCAGTGATCAGTGGTGTTCTTTAGCTGAAGAAATTCAATTGCACTTGACAGCATGAAGATTAGTAACTTCTTAATACACTTAGCAAGAGCATCCCAAATGTGGAGCTTACATCAGTAGTACTATAGCCTATGTATACTACACAACAATCTACAACACTTCACAGATGTTATCCCCCTACCACTAGGCGTTCAATTGAAGCAGGAAGACAAGAATACAAGCTCACCACATAAAAATACAGTGTTGCTATTTCTGCCTAAGCTTTTCAACACAGAAGCAAGCTCAGACCCCCAGAGTGGTGAAAAAGAGTGTTCATTGCAGCACTGATGTTGTGCAAAATTGGCTTTAAGCCAACTTCATTTTCTTCTGGTTGTGGAACCCTGTTGGGGCTGGTGTACAGCAAAGAGTTTAAAGGCTAGCATAGATGCCAGCAGTCTCAGACAGACTGATTTAATGGGCAGGGTTACTGGGGCATAAAGGAACCACAAAACCCTTGCTCTTTGACTGCCTTGTGCCAACAGCACACAGTGAGGGAGCGACAGAGGATGTTCATAGTACATGAGGTTTCAACTGTTCACATGGAATATCTTTGTGACTGACTCCTCCAGGATCCTGGACTCACGCAGATCTGCCCCAGTTTACCAGTGCAGTGGTTTTACAGCTTTGGGGAGACAGCTGAAGTGCTGCAGATTACATTTTAAAGATGTGATGCTGACAAATTAAGTTCAAAGTCTTAGGAGGGCCCTTCCAAGTGGCAGCTCTCCAGGGCTGGACAGTTATAGCAGTAACTTCTATAAATCTTTTCAGAAGCTCCTTGGGCTTCAAATACTTCCAACATTTCATCATTCCCTTTAAACAGGGAAAATTGCCCAACCCCTTTTTGGAGGCCAGTATAATTATACCCTCAGAAAATAATAATAACAATAATAAAGCTTAAAAACCAGAACACTACAGCTCAGACTACATGACAGAATTATTTAATTCTCATAGTAAATACTGGCAAAAATGTTAATACAATGGCTTTCTTAGATGCACTACTGTAAATATGTATTGATGCAAATAATTGCAAAAAGAGCTTCTAAGAAATTTGTTTGGGACTTTTTTTTGTAGCCAGAGAATAGTTTAATTTCAGCTATAAAACTTGTCCCAAGCTGTGTACATGCCTTACTGTACAGTGTGCACTTCTTTATTCAAACTTGTCTCAAAACCAACTGGGCCAAAAATTTGTGTTGCTTTATATCTCTTGCTTTATCCTGCATCATATTTGCTTGTTATTGCTGTCTTTGTTAATTAGCATTCTGGAATATTTTGGAGGAAAGAGATGTGAATATAGTGTCAAAGAAGTCTCTTCTATCTACAGCAATAAAACTGATCACATCATTAGAGCCAGAGGCTCATAGGACATCGCAGAAGTCAGTATAAGCTTTATGTTCATGCAGCTGGATACCTCATTGAATGATTCCAATAAAGCATCACTTGTTTAAAATGAAAACTCTCCAAGGAGGTTCTCATAACAAACTCACACTTTACAGTAAACCCTCCAATGAAGGTACACTTTTTTCTGCTGAGCCTGAAGTTATCATGATAAAATTTAGCATCCATCCTCACATAGTTTATGTATAACATAAGAAAACAAAACAAAAGAGATCATATGGAACCTGGGACAACTTTACATGGCTTCAGAGGAAGAGGAGAATCATATCTGATGAAGAATCAAAAAGAAGATGAAAGGAAAAACAATATGGCAAATTGAACAAACGTGATGCACTGTGTTTGGACCCTGCTACATCCCAGACTCTCAGAATACCTTCACTTGGCAAGGCACTCCACTGCTTATCACTCAATTTCTTTCTTACACTGATGCATGATGAAGATGATTTTGGTGTTTACAAAATATTTTCATTGAATTAATTAATTTGACACAAAGTACTGTCCATTTTGTATGTGGATAAAAGGAAACAGATTTAGTGCCATTTATTTGTGTCACCTTAATTGAATACTCATATAAATGTGTTGCTGGATTAATAGCAGTAAGTTTTCAGAAAGGTGAAAATCACAAAACAAAAGAGATCCAAATGGCTAATGACTAGAGACTTTTCCTATAGCATAAACTGTGGCAAGTCCATAATTTCAGTTTAAGGAGAAGTAACTAAAAGAAACTTACAGGTGTGGCTGTGATGCTGGTGTGGCTGCCATTTCAGGGCTGATGAAGAAGGCACAAGGCCAGGGGAGGTGAGGCCCTTCAAGGCAAAGCATGTAGGAATTGGAGGATGGAGCTGAAGTGGAGGAGACCTCTGGGAAGCAAATTGTGGGTGATGGCCTTGCAGGGAGAAAAGCAGCTGTAGCAAAGAGTAGAGTCAAACCAGAAGAGATCAAATTGCCTTGAATTTAACAAGAGATTAGTTATATACTGGAGCATTTTTTTTCTGCTGAAGAAATTATGAACTGAAAAATACATGTTTAACAAGGTCTCAGCATGTCTTGCTTATCACCTGAAAAACCAAAACCTCTGTTTAGAAGAGGAATATTCAGAGAGCCAAAGTGTAAGGCCTGTGAGGAAAAAGAAGCTTTACCTGCTACAGTACTTAAATACTGAATCATTTCCAGTATCCTGTGCCAGATAATCATTCTGGTGCATGTAATTTATGCCAGTATGATCTGATACATCAAGAGGCCAGCAGGTTACATCAGTCATCTTGATCTTATCAGAACACAAAACCTATGTCTCTTTTTTTCATGTTCATTGCATCATTTCCCAACCTATTTTTCTTGTGTTCCCTTCTTAGATGAACTTTTCCATTCATTGCTTCCTAATTCCTCTGTGTAATAGGCATGTCCCAGCATAATTTCTTTAGTTTGTTACCTGCTGCCTGAGCACAACCCCAGAATTTGTTTAGCTGTTGTTCTAGTAGCCTGAAGGCTGTTTCACTCATGAAGAGAGCAATTCAGCTGCCTAACTTGGGTGCCTGATGCTATTTGAGAAGCTCTGTGGTATCTAAGTCACCCATCAGAGCTGAAAACACCTAAAATCTGTGACTGACCTATACCCTTGTAAAGTGGCAGGTAGACATGAGGGCAGATGGCCTTTGGTTCATGTGAAATTACACAAGATGCCTACATGTGGGTAACTGGACTGACTCTCCATAGCTGATCATAAACATATAATTGTGCTGTTGAATATAAACCAATAAATATATAAAAAATATATAACCAGCCTCAATACAAACTAATATTTTGATGCCTATTTGTCCTGGTTTGAGTTAGGACAGAACAAATTCTGCTCTATGATTTTACTTTTTAGCTAAATTTCTTCTAAGTAACTGTAGTTTCTGAAGTTAGTAACATGTTTTTACAGACAGTGTCTGCTTCTATTAGTGCTCAGGCTTGATGTTTAGAGTTAGTAACAGGGACTGGTATGTAGACCAAAGTCACTGCTAAATGTTGTGTACTACATTGGGGGGTGCAGAGTTCAAGGCTGCGCCTGTGAGGAGAAGCAGACAGGACAGGTGACCCTAAATGTCCAATGAGATGTTCCACTCCATGTATGTCATATTTAGTAAAAGCTGAGGGATCCTAAGAGTCAAACTTTCTTCTTCAATGGCTGGCATCCAAAGAGGACTCTGTCTGCCTGACTCTGCCTTGGATCCCAATCCATGTATTCCTGAATTCAGTTCCAGAATCTAGCTCCAGAATCTGCTTCCTGTCTGTCTCTGACACCACTCTTGGGACTTCCCCAGTGCCTGCCATAGCATCAGTGGTGACCAGGACTAATTGCCATCAGAGGGGTTGGGTTCAATATTGGGTTTGTATATATTTCATGTTATTACGATTATTTTCATGAAACTAATTTTAGTTTTCTTTTTCAGTTAGCAAGTCTCTTTCCCTTATTCCCTTTCTCTCTCCCTTTGGGAAGGGAGAGAGGTTAATAGAGAGCATCTGTCACTCATTTAGCAGCCAGCCCAGCCCTAATGCTTGACAGTGTTAACTTTTTCTGGTGCTGTACATCTCTTCTTGCAGCCTGTCCTCAGAAAAGCAATCAACAAGTAATTATGCTCTGCTTCATCTCTAGCTTGTGTAAAGGAGCCTCACGTACAGGAAGCTAGAGTACTTCAGAACTGTTATTTACACATTTATTCATCTGCCATATTAAACATATTCATCATTCAGTTTCTAAGCATGGGTTTCAGTAGCCATAGAAACTGAAGAAGACTAAAAATGGCATCACTTCTTTCCTTTTTCATTTACTGATCTTGAAAAGAATTCCTGAATCTGCAGTCCAGTATTGTATTTCATGTGCAATTGCTGCCAATCTAGTTTTATGTCAAACACTGTATATAACTGAAACATTATCAGCTACCTCATAGTTTAGCATTTTGTATTAAAACTGAAGCAATGGTTCAGTTGTGGTACTTTTTCATTGCCCCTAAAAAGAATTGCTTTCCTTGGTGATTATGTCCACCTTATGAGTAGATATTTTCATATACTGTGTACCTACTTTATAGTCCTACAAGTTTTCATGGCTTGCTACTTATACCCTCCTTGGCTGCTGCTTAGAATGATATTTGCAGGAGGAAAGAGATAGTAAAGTACTGATGCTAGAAGAATACACAGAAACAAAGCTGTTTCTATGGCAACTGAGGCCTACAGAAGTACTAGAACTTATATGAAACCTCAAGTAATTTTCAAGCATGGCATTTTTGCAAACACTGATCATTATAAAAATACCATAGTAGGCCATTTTCTTTCTCTGTTAAACTTCCTAGACATACATGAAAATGTATTTTTAGGAATAGACTTCATTTGATATAATGAATAATTCATTACTTAATTATGCCTCTGGGATGTCTATTGCCATACTACATTACTACTGGATATACAAAATCAAATCATGTCATAATTAAAAAGAAGCAACATTAGTCATACATATTCAAGTATGTTATATTGAATAACTTGGGTTTTAATGAAATGTAAGCACCTAGGATTAAAAACCTCCTTTATTTTTCTTAAAAGGTATAAGCATATAAATCTGGTTAAAAAATTAACCTGTACAAACCATTCTCTACTGAAGGGACCTGGATTAAGGTCTCTCACAAAAGCTTCTCTGCTTTCAGGTATTTTTCTTACAAGCTCTTTTACCACTATTGTCCCCAGTTACCATTATATGACATAGAGGAATGAGTAATCCTCAGGGAGATTTATCTGGAAATCAGGACATAGAAGACACCAAGTGTTACCCTCTATTATCACAAGCACTGCATCAGAAATGTACCTATATGTAAAAAGCAAAAGACCTTTAAAAATCAAGCTTTTGTTTTATAAGTGTAAAGCAAAAGTGACATCCAGTGGCCTGCAAATCCAGACAGAATGTTTGGAGTTCCAGTTACAAATACACTGCAGAATTTTGCAAAAGAAATTTCATCTTCTGTGTTGACTTCCATGTCTCTTCAGTAGCCTGTTTTTAAAATTGTAATTTGACTTAAAAAATAAAACCATTGTGCTAGAGTAGTGAACAAATTTGGTTTCAACACATACAGTTCTCAAGAACACTGTAGCGAATAAGGAAACGTTTAAAGATTGCAAATGAGGTCAAGGAGAAAGGTTGACTTCACAAGGATTTGAATATTTCATTCTTGACACTGAGCCTAAGAAATGCTTTGTAATTGCTTTCTAAAATTAGAGCAACATGAATGTAGACATTTTATAGGCAATTTTATAAACACGAGTAAATAATGAGCTTGATAAGATGTGCTTTCTGGCTAAACATTCCCCAAACCACTCTGCAAAGTGGTCCTGACTCCACAACATGTTAATCATCTCCAAGGACATGATAAAGCCCTATGGGAGGCAAAGTCCTTCTGTGAAGTCCTTTCTGAGCAAACCAACAGTTCTGAGCAAAACTGGAAGAGCCACTCAAATACAAACTCACTGACAGGAGTGAAGTTTCCTCACAGAAAGGACTGAAGACCATCAGCACCCTGAAACCAGGACAGGCAGGGAAGCACTAGGCTATGACATTTTGCACACCCAAACTATTTTGCTATGTGCTCTTGTCCTGCCTTCTTAAGTAAGACTGGTTTCAGATGGACAAACCTGCCCATATAACTCTGCTAAAACTTAACTTCCATCCAGAACTGCTCACAGGGTTTTTTTCTATGAATAGACTAGATATAAGCAATATTCAACTGCTGGACCTCTGCCTTCTGGTACTAAAGGTTATTAATACACACAGTAAATCCCAGAAAAATAAATGGGAGAAGATAAGGAAAAAAGTTCAATCACAATGTGGTTGTGCACACAAGGAAACAAACAGTGAAAGATGATAAAAGACAGGAGCAAGAAGCATTGCAGTGGAGGAAAGCCTATGCAATTGATTTGCCCTTTTTCCTAGAGCAATCCCTAGTAATGGAAAGACTATCCAAATACCATAATGGAGTCACCTTTTTCTCTTAAACCAAGACTTGAGGTAGTCATGTTTTCTCATGAACTTTCCCTCTTAGAGTGGTCTGGTCATCATAGCAGAGACAGTCTCAAAGGCAAATAGACTGTCACATCCATTTTCACTTGGGATTCAAATTTATCTAAATGAGAATGCCTGTTTGTATTCAATAACTTTTAAAAAACAGTTGAAGAAAAGTTAGTAACTAACAGTAACTTTTTTGAGTTCTTTCAAGGGAAAGGACCTCTAGAATAGAAACATTTTGAGCAGTGACAGTCTGGATCTGGAAAGACTGCTAATCAAAAATCACATGAAAGTAGTGTGGTAGGAAAGTGAAAGAAGTCTCTTCAGAACAGCTAAATAAATATGAATATTCTTATTCATTCCAGCTTGTGCCTTTTTAGCAGAAACACTCAGTTGCATAATCAGAAGACTTGAGAGGCAGTGATGTTGGTGGCTCCTTTCCTGACTTGCAGAGTAACAGGAGCCTGAGATTGCAATGGTTCTTCTGCACTTGCCACTGCAGTCACATCTGCTGAACAGGAAGTCTATTTGGTGAAGGATTGGTATTTTTCCATCATAAAAAATAAATCACAGTTCCCTCTCCATGGACACAGCAATCAGGCACCTCCACAATTAACATTTTTGTCAATGGACTGTCTTGTTTGGGTATGTTTCATTGGCAACACATAGAGTCATAGAATCATTAAGGGTGGAAAAGACCTTTAAGATTATAATGTCCAATCACTGACCAAACTCCACCATGTCCACTAAACCAAGTCACAAAGTGCCATGTCTACATGTTTTTTGAGTGCCTTCAGTGATGGTGACTCCACCACTTCCCTGGGTAGCCTGTTCCAATGCTTAACCACTCTTTCAGTGAATAAATTTCTCCTAATGTCAAACCTAAACGCCCCCAGTGCAACTTCAGGCCTTTTCTTCTTGCTCTGTTGCTAGCTACCTCAGAGAAGAGGTCGACACCCACTTTGTTACAACCTCCTCTCAGGTAGTTGCATCGAGAGAGAAGGTCTCCCCTGAGCCTCCTCTCTTCCATTGCCTTACTCACTAATACAAAGCTAAAAGAGGAAAGAGAGTTTAACCAGGACACTGCCACCAAATCTGGCAGTTTCCCCTTTGAATATTTTTCTAAGGATTTTGTCCATATGAGCTCTGAGTGCAAATACCCAATGACATTCAGAAGAAAAAGATTAAGCTGATAAAACTGCAGTAGGTTTTTTCTACTATTTTGGCTGTCTGTGACACACAAATTACATGTTTGCCTTGATTAAAATGAAAGGAAGTAAAAGTAGTGCTAGCCTTCCTTTTTAATTAAACTGTGTTTGTCCTTTTATTTCATATTTCACTAGCCAAATGGGTTCTCAGAAGAGCTGTACTGAAATATAGGATACCTCTAATGAAGTAGCTTTTTTTTTTTGTAGGTGTCTACTCACTTTATCTGGATGTCTCATTGTTAATAGTCTCTTCTGCCCAGGCAACTGTGTCTATGATAGCAGAACAACATGTTCCCTCTAGTACAGTGTGTGGAGTTATTTTATGTCCAACCAGAGATAAGATGTATGCTACTCAAAAGGAACTTCCAAATCACCCTGTAAAAGGAAACTGCAGAAAGACAAGCTGCTGGCAAGAAGAAAGATGAAAGGGTTATGTTAAGGACTTATTGACCATATTTCTCTTTCATCGGGTGGGATTATGCAACTTGCCAGGTGCAGAATACTTGCAGTTTCTAAGAACTGAGCAAGCATTACAGATATGTGCAGAGCAAATACCTTCATTTAAATGACACATGGTGAAAACAAAGTCATTTTGCATGGAGATCAGGATGTAGAAGCAACAGGTGGCAGGCACAGATATTTCAGAATGGTTCTTCCACACTTTGGAGCATGCAAAGGAAAAGATTAAATCTGCATTGTTGCAGGGGTCAGTGGATATTTCCCTTCCTTCTTTAGACATATTTACTGAAAAGGGAGTGAGACCACCTGATAATATATTTTTAAGCTTAACTATTCCTGCAGGGCAAGGCTGTGGGGAGTTGGAGACCAGCCCTGCTTGCAGCATCACTAGATCAGGGACTGATGGTCCCAGGGCACCAAAATGGGGTCCTGGACTGTAGGCAGGGTGGGATAAGCCCAGGGGAGGAGCCAGGGACTCCTAAAATAAAGAAATATTTTACAGTGGATGCCAAACTTAAAATTGGCTACAATTGAATAAGTTTAATCTCCCATAGCAGATCTAGGCTTACTCTGTCTAATGCATCAGGATGAATTTTATTAGGCAATCTTCTCACTAGCCGATTTGGAAATCTTAAACTTACTTAAGTGCTTGTGCTTTCCTTACCCTAGCCCTTTGTCACTTGAGTGATTTGTGCCAACCATCTGGTAGCAGATGTCCTTTGCAGAGATCTGCAGCAAAAAGGAATTAAACACTTTGGCCTTCTCAGCATCATCTGTTTAGATATTTCCTTCCATTGGCACAGCAGACCAAAGCTTTCTCAGCCTTTCTCTGACTATTAGTGCAGTTACAGAAGTATTTCCTGTTACTTCTCACAGCCACAGCCTTTCTGCTTTTTCCCTCCCTAATGGAACATTGCTTTCTTACTGTTGCAGCCATCCTGGAGGTTTTAGTGTTCTTTCACACCTGGGTGGGTAACAGAGTCTTCTGCAGCAGTGGTTTGCTCTCCCATCTTCTTGCCTCCCAGCTTATTTGCTTCCCTCTGACTTTACCTATCATCCTCTGCGGTTGGTGAAATCTGCTTATTTTGAGTATCTGTTGCCTCATACTGTTCCTCTTTTTAGAAAATAGAAAACTCTGCAACTTCAGAAACAGCCCAGGCTGTTCCCATTGTGATCTCTAAACTTGTTGGACAGTTAATCCTGCTGTATTATTTTTCCAAGCATTTAAAGCACTCAAATCCTTTGGATTTTAGCTACAACTGAAAGTATTGGAGCAAAATAAGATGTTCAATATATTAAGATAAATCTCTATAATCAAGATGGGGAGGGGATAATTCTAATTATTTGTTTATATCAATAACATTATTATGTTTAGGATTATCATCTCTTATTTTGGCTTTATAAGAAGCAGAGTGTTCTTAAAAAAACCCTCACTATTAGTGATCCTGTGCAGGTATCTTGTAAAACGTGGACTATCTAAAATATTCTTCCACACCACAAATAGTAGTGTTTCAGCATTTGCTTTAGCTCTGCTGTCTGAGTAATTCATACTGCTTTAAAAGCTTAACAAAAAAAAATATGATAAACAACAAAGTATCAAATTATCAGTGCAATTCTCTACAAGCATAATTCAGAGGTAGGAAAAGATGAACAACAGAGGAAGTAGAGGACTATTTATTATATCTTACTTTTCTCTCTTCATGGCCAATGTGGAAAAACACAGAAGATGCTCAGGGAAGAAGACAAAGCAGTATTTTTATCTCCTGCTCTTCATTTTCTCAGGTGAAAAAGAATTACATATAAAACTTCAACTAATATCCCCCAAACTCAGCAAAATTTGGTCGAATATTTCTAAGTGCAAAAGCATGCTTTTCAAAATCAGTATTTTAATGAAAATAAAGCTATATCAGTATTTTTAAGAAAATAAGATCTCTGATCAGAAGCAAAAATTATTACTAATATGCCGTAAACTGTTTGCCTCTGTGGATGTGCAATGGCAGCATTAAGTAATTCCAGATTTTTGCTTGTTTATTTTGGGGAATACTTTGCAAACAGAACTGGCACCATTCTGGGCAAAGATGAGACAAACTATGGTTTGTTTGGTGCATCACTGGAGACAGATGCAGCATTTATAAAAGACAAAGTAACAAGTTGATAAGAATTTTGCTTAGAAAACAGTTACAAGTTGATAAAGATTTTGGTTAGAAAACGTAGAGGGATGAAGCTTCTGAGAGAGGGACTTGATGTAAAGTCCCTCTGAGAGGGGTTATCTCTATGTAAAACAGAGCGAAGCTGGTGCTCAGCAGCCTGGCACCTATTCCCCACAGTGGCAAGGGGGGCTGTGTGCTGCAGCAGTGCCTTATGTTGGCATTCCAGCTCCTGCTCCCAGACAAAAGGAGCTTTCATTGAAACTGAGAGGTATTGAGCCTCCGCACAACACAACAAACTGAACACAACTGTCTCAAGTGAGGCTCTATAAAAGCATTGGAAATTTACCATGGCCCCACAAGTTATCATTTTAATTTGAATAAGACATATTCCATCAAACATTACAGAGCAGAGCAGCAAGAAATGTATGTTTTTCTTTGCTGTTACTATACAGGATAGACAAAGAGCTAAGGTAGGGGCAAACCCCTTTTTCAGTATAAACATATCCATCGAATCTGTAAGAAGATGTGTGCACAAGAAGAAGGGAAACAGGATCTTTCAGATTCAATCAATACTGAGGAAGCAAAATCATGCCTTTTCCACAGCCCTCATATGACCACTTACATATTCCTGTGCTAGTGCTATTTCCCTCCACTTCTGATTGGTATATTTGAACAAGAGTTTTCAAAGAGTCATTCTTTGACCTTCCCAGGTGCTGCTCATTTAGTGTTTCCTTTTATAGGCAGTAAGTTGAGATTGATGAGGAACAGCACCAAGCAGGGAAAAACAGAATGCAGCTCAGTATGACTTGCTTGAGATCTGGTATTTTCACTACATTAGGTATTTTAATATTATACCTCCACACTGATATAAAAGCCCATAATAATTGAGTTTAAGGTTATAATTTTAATTAATAAATCTCATAGGCCCACAGGTTGTTTCTCCCAATGTCTCACAGCCTTTGTGGAAATGACATATTATTGAGTATAGGAGCAAAAGATTTATAGCAGGTTAATTTTTAATGCAAACTGATTTTCTGGTCTCAGATAGATCTATAATGACACACCATGCCCTAAACTGAATATGGCTCTTCCATCCTCTGAATACATACTGATTTTATAGCAGACAATATAAGATTAGGGACTTGACCATCAGACTGCAATACAAAACCAAGTCTGGAAGAGAGATTTTCACTTTAGGACACAAGGAGATGCATGTATCTCTAAAGGTAATCTAAAAAATATCTAGCAGATATTCAGCTAGAAATGGCCACAATGGCCAGCAATGGTCAAAAGCCAAATAATAATAATAATAACAAAAAAGATGATTATGCCATCACAATCCAAATGCGAACACTATGACCAGTTTTAGTAAACAGTGATAGAAATGCCTTAGAGATGAGCAACAGATACTGGTCAGCTCCCATGTAAGAACACCATATAGATCAAATTTTTCACCTTAGAAAAGATGTATGTAAAAAAGAGATGCTGAGGACTTCAGAAGACTGTGGTAGGAATCAAGAAGGTGAACAGAATGATGACTCACTATTTCTTGTGATAAGGGACAATCCACATTCTCTTCATATTGGATGAAGAGCTAATTTCTAGCTGGTCAGGAAAGGGAGGAAATTTGTTGTTTCATACCTTTTCTACCAACTGTTTCTTTTTCTCAAGAAACCATTGTTAGAAATAGGATTCTGAGCTGTTTCCTTAACTATACATGAGTTGAAAGTAAGAAGTTATGCATGTGGATTTAAACCACTATAGAAAAAGTACATTTGTGTTTTCACAGAATCACAAATGTTGGAAAAGACCTCTAAGATCATCAAGTCCAACCATACCTATCACCATATCACTAAACCATGTCCCTAAGCACCACATCTACATGTTTCTTAAACACCTCCAGGGATGATGACTACACCACCTCCCTGGGCAGCCTGTTCACTACAGCCTATACACTATTCAGCCTTTTCATTACACTTAACAGTTTTCAAACACCTCAGCTCACAAGCTGTCATTTTTGAGTGATGAACCATGTCTATTTTTTATTGTCTTACCATATATTTCATTGTTGTAGCACAAGAAACAAAAAAAAATTAGTCCTCAAAGCTAAACTTGTTGCCTAGTCCATGTTAATAGTAAAAACATAATCAAGACTAATTCAGTAAGACAAATGAGTTTTGATTAAATAATGTCATGCAAAAATACCAGACCAATTGAAACACCATTTCCCAGAGTTGTGTTCCCCTCTAGTCCTGGTAGAGATTGAATCTGAGTGTGTAACATATCATAATTAAATCCATTTCTATTAATAATTTCATCAAAAACAGTCAGTCAGTGGTACATAGTAGGCTAAAGGGTAAGATGCTGACAGTTGCTGTCATGGGTTTGCTAAGTAGGAAAGCAGGAAATTGTCAGACCTCCCTTCTTTAATGTCTCTCCCATGCACAAGGGACAGAGAAGAGGTATATTTTTCCCATGGAAAAAAAAACACTAAAAACCAACAAAAAAACCCTTAAATTCTAAACTACCTCCTACACTTTCCTGTGAGTTAAAACTCCAAGTGCATCCTGACCAGCTTTCAGCTTCTAACAGTTACCCACTGCCAACTCAGATATCTGCAGCACATTAAGAAAGCACAAACTGAGGACAGCCCAAAGTAAAATGAATTAAAATGATGATAAATATTGCAAGGAATAGAATTTAAGTTCAATAAAGTTATTCGCTTTTTATTCAGTGCTTTAGTAAAGTCTCCATTCTGAGATGCCAGAGAAGCAGACAGAAATGGAAGTCAGGGAGAGCTTACATTAAAACACAGTACACCTTGGTTTGAGTATTTAAGGTCTTCCCTTCAAAACCTAAAGTCTCCTCTGCAAAGAGCATCCAAGTATAAAGTGTGGTTTGAGAAAAAAGCTGAATAAAAATATATCACATCAGTCAATCTCTATTTCAGGAAGTGATGCAAGTGTGCCTCCCAGAAATACTCTGCCACCCACAGCATTGTGTAACTTTCCTTTAGCATGAAACATGGTTGGGCTTAGCTACTGTTAGCACCATTTAATTGCAACCCATGCAACCTTGCTGAAAGATAAAAAAACAACAAACAGATGATGTTTTTTCCCTCTCTCTGAAAAAGTGGATTTGATTAAACTGCTGTTACAAAGCACTATCATAGCAGAAAGGAGCCCTCAAGTTTCTGAGAGGAAAACTGTCTGGTTCCACAACCCACTGAAGTGAATGGAAAGGCTTATTTGTTTGAGAACTGTTTGTGTTTTGGTTCTTGCCTCTTTTGCATCAGTGGTGCCTTGCTAATTTCAACTTTATTGTTAAAAGTTTCATTTCTCTTATTTTCTCTCCCATCAGCTAGTTTTCTTTTTGCTCCTTTCAAGTCAATTTCCAAAACTGAATAAACAAGGAAAATGTAGAATAAACAAGGAAAATGTAGAATAAACAAGGAAAAACTGACTGGTGACAAAACTCAACGCCTGACAGATACCTGCAATGATTGCAGCTGTTAAATGACTATATTACATCATTTTTGTCTGCCACTATAGTAAGTTTTACCTAGAGAGCATCCCACTGCATTACCTCAAACCTGGTACTTTCCATGCATACCCAGATGGACTATTTCCTAGCAGAGTAACGGCTGCCTCAAAAGTATTGCACAAGCAAAGTGGAGCTAGAAGAGAGCACATCATTTGACATTACTTATCCTGCCTTCAGGATATTCAGTTGTGTTTTTCTGTTGCCCTGTTCCTGTGAGGCCACAGCTTCCCACTGCTGCTGCAGAAACGGTTCATCTGCTATTGCTTTCTTGCTTTCTGAGCAGGGCTGGTGGCAGGAAGCCACAATTGCTCCCTGTGTTTATCTCTCCCCATCTCTCAGCCCTGACAGAGTAAGTCTATTTGGATAGCAAGAAGCTGTGGTAACTAAGCAGCCACAAAATCTAAAAGGGACATTTCCCAGCTACTTGCACTGCAAAACAAGTCCTTTATAAAAGAATATTTTTTAATGTGAATGGAGTGAGAAAAAGGAATAGCAGGTTTTGTGTGGGTGCTTTACTTACACAATATTAAACTAAACCCTCCTGCTTTAGAATAAAAACTCTTCTTCCTAGAGACAGTTTTCACTAACAAGGATATTAGCAATAACTTCATTTTCCAGTTCCAATCTCTACATAGTTCATCTTGAGCCTTGCTGTGGGTAGTTCAGAAGCACGCACAGCCCATGTCCCTTCTTTCTCTAGAAAGTAGCTTCCATTTCCTTGGGGAATAACAAAATGCCTGCCTTTATGGAACAGCCTGATCCACTTAACTCCTTCCTGGCATATTTAACACCTCACTTTCAGAAGAGGTGTTTCAAGCAAATACTTGAGTTAGAGAAAACATTTGAAGGGGTAAGTGTGTAACGCAAGCTTCAAGCTCAGACCTCGACTTTCCCAAAGGGGGTGCTGCCCAGACCTAGGACTTTGGTTCAAGGTCACCTGGGTGGTCAGGAGCAGGCTCAGAGCACAGACCAAGACTAGCATTGCTCCTGGACCTGTTTCCTGTGCTCAGACCACTTCTGTTATTTTCATTTTTAAACAAAACATGCTAGTGACTACCACAGGCTCCACAAAAGACTAACAAAATGGTGAGGAGACTCCTAGCAGCAAAGTTTTTCTATTTCCAGCTGGGTTACTAGAAACAAAGACAAAATTTTACATCAGCAGCGTTTGTGAAAATATCACCACAGATTTCAAGGGTTTTTCTGGTCACACACATCCTAAGGGTTTTGATGAGAACAGGGTCCAATTTTTACACCTAAGGCACCACTGTCTTCAGTGGACTTGCACTATAAACAATGAAAACTAAATTTTAAAGAAGGTAAACTCTTCTTAGATGTTGTGTATGTCTGTCCTCTGGACATCCTGCAGCCAGCATCATCTGGTCCAGAGATGATGCTCAGCCTCTCAGCAAAAGCTGGGAGCTGCTCTGAGGAGGTGTTTGTGCATTTTTAGTTTTTCCAGCTGTTGAGCGAGATTTCCTGGTGCATTCTGTCTGCCTTTTACTGCTTTAGGGATGCAGAGCAGTCATAAAGTTTAATTGCCCAATTAAGCAGACTTTACAGTTGCTTTGCATTGCTGGAGTGCTACAAAGCTGATTGAAAAAACTAGAGAAGCTGGCCCTTTTTTGTTTTTTTTTTTGGTGAGAAAAACATGAACTATGTGGGCTAACTCAACCTAAATACAAAGGTGGGTGTAGCTTGTACAAGAAGACATGTTCTGGTGTTGTGGAGGGAGTTATAAGTGAGAACCCTAATACTTCCTGTTCTTTTTACAAGACGGCAGAGGGATCCCCAGGTGTGCAAGAAAAGCTGGCACAGCCAACAGCCAGGGCTCTGCTGGTGGAGGGGGAGCCCCACAGTGGCTGGGGTTTCCTGCTGCTCTCCTAGGGCAGCAGAAAACACCTTCTGAGAATTAATCATGGGAGGAATCATGCTTTTTAGCATATAACATCAATGATGATTTGCAAATGGAGGAGTCTAAACTTTAACAGGGAGTTCAGTGAAGGTGGCAGTACGTGAGGGCTCAGACCAGTTGAACCCACAAGTCTGCCTCTCACTGCCTACTTGTCCTCTACCAGGTCCCTTTGGTAGCCCCAGAGCTTTTCTCCCCACCCCCACAGTTGGCTAGTTCCTGTTTCTTTTCAAGCCTCTTGTTTGTGGGCTGACGCTGGATGCACATGGCTAGGGAGAGAACAGCAAACACTTTAGGGTGGTAGAAGCCTCCAGAGACAATAACACTACAAATAAATACTACAGTTATCCAAATGCTAGCAGGCATCTCAGTAAAAGTAGCTTCATGTTCAAGAAAGGTGCCTGATTACTTCCAGTTTAATATTTCTTTTGTGTAACAAAGCACTTTGCTGACAATACACATTGCTGGCTAGAGATGTGCTTCTCACACTACTGGCTGTAGCTACTAGAGGAGCCACAAAAGAATTTAAAAGGACTGAAGCTCACAAGAAGTTTTTTCATAATATTTTTATACTGAAGTGCCAAGAATTTAAGGCAGTAAGTATTTCTTTTGATAAGTATGTGGTATCCAGTGCTTGCAGGATTTTCACAGAAACAGATAATAAAAAAGAAAGCCACACTTGCAAAAACAAAGTAATAAAAACTTGTGAAATGGACCCTGTCACCAGCCCCCAGCTCAGCTCCTGTGAGATGGTGCCCCTTCGGTGAGGCACTGCTTGCACTTGAGGTCAATCCCAGCTCCCGTCTCTATTAAATAATCTCCAAGAGGACCTCCATTCCTCCTGCTCCCTTACTAAGTTCACTTGAAAAGCATTGTTTTGGGGATCTGCACCAAAGTTTATTACAACAATTTTCAGGCATTATTTTTGAGTTAGTGAAACTGATGTAAACCAGCTGATTTGTAGTCATTCTTTAGCAGAGATTAGTAGAGACAAATTTGAGTTAGTGCAAACACACTTCAGTTTAGCTTGTCCACTATGTAATGATGGGGTTTGAGGTGTGGTTCTCGCTCAGTGGTGATGGAAAGCCTAAGGGAGCTTTGCCATTCACCTCCACGGCAGCTGGCAGTAATGCTGACATGGTGTGATTCCCACCTTCCATGTCCCAAGGGCACTCACAACTATGTAGGGCTGCCTCCTAGCCTGGCTTCAGCCAGGTTTGGTTTGACTGTGGTGTTGAATGGCAAGTATCCTGTCAAGCTTATATGAAATACAACTAACCGCAAAAAAGCTATGTTCATCCTCTACCACCCACATGCATTTAGATCGGCACTGAGTCTGTTCTAGCCTTGTCACAATCCTCTGAGAAAGTAAATAAAGAGACACAAAGGGATAAAAGGATAAGGAGTGAATTCGCAAAGAGGGGAGAGATGGAAGGAATACTTTTGTGGAGTGGGACGGGAATGAAGAGATCACTGGGTGAAAAAAACATCCTGCTATGGTTTTGTGGTTGAGAAGGACTTCAGCAAAAAGCACTCCTACAGGATCCCGAACAGATGAAGTTGCAAAGGTCACTTTAAATTAACTGACCTCAAATCTAGCACAGATTAGAAGGGCTGGAGGTCTGATCACTAGATCGTTATGCAACAGTCACACGCGAAGTCATCAGCTGGTCTGCACTGTATAGTTTGAATGGTATGAGCTGGCACAGTGAAAGCTATAAACCCTCTATCTGATCCAAACCCTCTGCTCAGTCTTTCCTCTGGAGACCTAATGCAGGAATAGCAGAAAGAAAGTGCATTTCAAAATCTCATTCTCAGAACAGCCCATAAAGTGGTTGTTTTTTTTGGATGTTTGGGAAAGAATTATCTACAAATGATCTTTAGAGCAGTGTTACATTTTTTGGTCCAGAGCTACCTACTGAACAGTTGTCACAAGTATGCCTATAAAACCTGAAAGACTCTAGATAAAATGTGCATTGCAAACTCTAAGCAGAGAAGTTTGTACCAACGATGCTTTATATAAAGCGAGATTTCAGTTGCTATGGTTTCCAAAGGGTCACATCTTGCCAGCAATCAATAAAGACTCTGAATCAAATCAGGAAGACTGACATGGACTGTGCAGCTTCTGATGCTGAAGGCAAGGGTTCTGTGCATGTTCACTGAGAACTCTTGGTTAGTTTCTTTAAGTCTTTGTATTCAGAGGATTTGATAATCACATAGAGGAAATTCATGCATACACAGGCTGAGATCACACAGAGACAAGATGGTCTTTTTTTTGTTTTTCCACAAATGATGGCTTGACTGTTTGTGGTGTTGAATGGCAAGTATTCTGTCAAACTCATATGAGATACAACCAACTGCAAAAAAGCTATGTTCAAAGTTATAAATTACTATATCACACTTTAATAATTTATTCAAACATAATTAAAATTCTTTCTATTACATGTGGTCTGTATGAATGATGTTCAGTAAAATATGGAAAATCCCAAGTGTTCTATTATTTTAATTAGAAAGGTATAAATACCAAATTTCTTAAAATCAAAATTCAACAGATTTGAAACCTGATGCTGTATATGGATAAAAAACCGTAATTATTTATATCAGCTCCATACAATGTGGCAGAAAATACATAATTACCATTAAACTGATTTTGGGATGATGGAAGATTTTGAAAAGTTATGTTGATGGCTTATCTATCTAAAATGACACTGAGCCCAGAATGGAATTACATGGTAGAGATTTTATGGGACTTTTTTGTCAAAATACTTTAACTCTTAAAATAAACAACTAGCAACTCGGTCCAGAATGCACAATAAACAGACTTGAAGGGCTTTTAAATCCAATCTCAAAAAAAAAGGAAAAGTGTTTATATAAGAATAACAGTTCAGAGCATCTTTAAATCCAAGAGAATATATTCTTTCAGTCCCTAATAGTCTGCTGCATTTGTCCCAAGCACAACCCTGGCCTGTCTGTGAGATACTTGACCTGTTTGCTTTCAGCCTCACCTCGAGTACTGTGTGCAGTTTTGGGCACTGCAGTATAGGAAAAACATTGAGCTACTAGAGAGGGTGCAGAGAAGGGCAACTAAGCTAGTCAGGGGTCTGGAGAACAGGCCTTATGAGGAGAGGCTTAGGGAGCTGGGGTTGTTTAGCCTGGAGAAGAGGAGGCCGAGGGGAGACCTTATCGCTCTCTTCAGCTACTTGAAAGGCCATTCTAGGGAGGCGGGTGTTGGCCTCTTCTCCCTTGTGACTAGTGACAGGACTAGAGGGAATGGGCTTAAGCTGAGCCAGGGTAGGTTTAGATTAGATATTAGGAAGAATTTCTTTATTGAAAGAGTGGTTAGATATTGGAATAGGCTGCCCAGGGAGGGGGTGGAGTCACCATCCCTGGAGGTTTTTAAGAAGAGGATAGATGTGTTTCTTCAGGGGATGATTTAGGGGTAAGAGTAGTGTAGGGCTATCGGTTGGACTAGATGATCTTGAGGGTCCTTTCCAACTGTAATGATTCTGTGATTCTGTGTGTGATTCTGTGAAATAATGGATTTACTAGAACAGAGGACTAATCCCCTCACTACAGAGAGCATGCTAGATGGACAAGAAATGTTCCAAAAGCTTCCAGTGATAATGGAAAGAAGTCCTATTTTCAAAGTTAGAGATTCTTTAAAAAGTGAATCTAATTAACTTTCAATTAGATATTGACTATGAATCTGTATCATTCCACAAACAACTCCTAAGTTACTTAAAGGCAGAGGTTGTGTATTCCTTTGGGAGTTAGGCACCTAAATACCATATACATTGTAATAATTTTTGAAATCTGGGGTTTATTTCCATCTAACCCCTTAGTTCTGGATGGTATAAAATCACCAGAGTTTGTATTTCCATACCCACATTACTCTCCAAACTCCTTCATTTGACAAGAATTCACAAACTTGCAGCAATAGTTCTTCCACTGTGTAAGACTACAGGCAACCACCATAGAATCATAGAATCATTTAGGTTGGAAAAGACCCTTTAGACAGAATCCAGCCATAAACATAACACTGTCACATCCAGCACTAACCCATGTGCCTAAGTGCCACATCCACGTGTCTTTTATACACCTCCAGGGATGGCAACTCAAGCACTTCTCAAGGTAGCCTGTTCCAGTGCTTGACAACCTCTTCAGTGAAGAAATTTTTCCCAGTTTCAACCTAAACCTCCACTGGCACAACTTGAGACCATTCCCTTTTGCTCTATCACCAGTTACCTAGCAGAAAAGACGAACCCTCACGTCACTACAATCTTTCAGGTAGTTATAGGAAGTAAGAAGGTCTCTCCTAAACCTCCTTTTCTCCAGACTAAATAGCCTCAAGACTCCCCATAACACTGTGCTCTGGACCCTTCACCAGCTTTATTGCTCTTCTTTGAGCATGCTTCAGCACCTCAGTGTCTTTTCTTGCAGAGAGTGGCCCAAAACCAAATACAGTATTTGAGGTTCAATGATGATCACTGTGGGAGGATAACTGCTCATTGTTCTGAGTAACATCTTTGTTTGATGCTATGTGATATTTGATACATGATACTTTTACATGATACATGATACATTTGATACATGATATTTTTATTCATCATGAGGAAAACATGCCAAACTCAGGGATCCCACAGAGCCCAAAACAGCATCTGACCTATAGAAGTGAAACAGCATCCAAGAAGCCTGATAGAGCATGAAGGGTCATGTACAAGGCATGCCTATCTCACACTGTGAGAGGTGTCTTGCTTTGCAAAGGCATTATTATTTCTCCACTGTTCATTCAATGTCTGTATCAGAAAAAAATGTATTTACTTTACAGTTTAAAAAGCATATGGATCTTCCATTCTGTAGGGGAACTATAATTTCTTTGTCAATATGGTCAGTGCTTTGGTTTTATTCCAGCTCAGTTTTTTCACAAATTGAGATATTGATTGACATAAAAATACTCATTTTGATTTTTGAAAATTACATATTTTCCTTTTACTGCAGTTGGCAGATGCAATGCTAATGCCATCATTTCTATGATATTTATTTTGGAAAAATGATACTTTACAGGAAAGTCATGAGGTGGTCTTGCTAACATTTAGATCACTCTAACACTTCTACTAGAAGTAAAATCTTTTACATGCTCTGTATTTTCTGAATCTCCATAGCTCTACTGAGCAGTCACAACCCTTAACAACCACTTTTATAAAAACAATAGCTGAAAAAGAATATGGATAAGATGAAATCTTCAGCAAAGCTGAAATCTTCAAGGAATGTAAATAGGAAGAGAGTCTGGAGCAAATGTCTGTTGAAGAGGTGCTTGCAATTCAGGTGTGATTCTTCAGAAAGAATGGATGATAAAAGTTTATGCTTTTTTAAAACTACATTAAGAAAGTCATCAAAGCAATTTATTTTGTTTTCTAATCTGCTAATCACAATATATGTGTCACTATGTTACACCTATGTTAACACTGTGGAAACAGTATCTAGAAATACTTTTTTCTAATATCAGGAAGAAGCTTATAGGTAGTTAAGATAAGCTACTATGACTGCTGCTGTGTTGCTGGAGGCTTCTGCTTGAGCAGTAGAGCTAGTGTATGGTTTTTAGCCTATGATGATGACTTTGTATTGAAACAATGTGGAATCCACCTATTGTTTGCTATTCTGTCAGAGAACAGAGTCCCACCAAACAGGGCAACAGTTTCTTGGAGTGGCCTGAAGCACAGCTGGATGACAATTCACAACACAAGACATTTCCTGGGACCTTGAGATTTTAACAAGTTTTGATGAAGCAGCTTTAAAAGAAAAGGAAAAGACAGTATGCAATACATTTTACATTTAAGACAAACAGACTTGCTGGGTTTGCAGTAAAACTAAACCCAAAAGACTAGAAGGTCAGTGTGTTTAACTTCATAGATACTGAAAAAGAGAGTTAGTTCCTAGTCGAAATCTGTCAGCAACAGCTCTCTTACTTTTCTCTATCATTGGTCAACACCTGTGTTACATTTTGTCTTCCTTTGACTCTGTTTCTGAGCAAGGACTGTTATCTTCCTATGTAATTTTATGACATGCAAGAAAAGCTGCTCGTAATCCTCACTAAAGCCTTTGGATGCTACTGCAAACACGCCATGTACAAAAGCAGCCAACAAGTATCCCAGTGATGCAATTTTGATGATATTTCTATCAAAAGGACAACAGAGTACTTGATGAGACTTACATTTCTACAAAAGTTCCAGTCCTTTATCATAGGACATGCATATAATTCCTTTACTTTGTATGCAAAACCTTCTCCAGAAGAACAAAGTACCTCGCTAAATGTGAACTTTGTCTGCATAAATAAAACCATCTGGTTTGCTGTCTAACCATCTGGTTTGTCTAAAGTTTATAGTCTCCTGAGTGTTATTCACAGGCCCACATATGATCAAGCCTCCACAGACATTTTTATTCGGTAAAAGCTTTCCCACAGCACTTTATTTTTTCTATCTGTTTTTGATCTTGTAAAAAAATGTCATTTTAATACATGTGTTGTAATACTGCGTGTGTTTGTGTTTCTGTGAACTGCATGTAGATCTCCTAGTGGGTAGATACTGTGGGATAGATTCTCTTGGGAACTGCAGAAGAAAGAAGTACAAAAGAGCCATTTGGAGATACCAGGCCCTATGACTTCTTCACTGCTGTCCCTAAACAAAGTGCTAGGTGAGGGTGGGCAGAATACTTTAAAATGCACCAGCTATTAACATGTAACAAGGCACTGAGAACTGATTTTTGTCTCAGTTCAAGAGCTACAGCTGGTTACAGGTAGCAACTACTTTTTCAATCCTACACCAGACGACGACTCTCCTGGGTTTGACAATTCCATAATTCCTGGCAGCATGCAGGAAAAATGGAAAAATGAAGTGCAGATAACCTAGCTGTATTCAGCCTTGTGTGAATAAAATGTATTATTATTTTCCCTTAATGCTACAAACTGGACAGTCGCTATGTTTCTGCTTGCTCCCTCTGCTTCATAAACATGAGATTTTCCATCCAGAGCCCTTACAAAGCCTTGCCAAAAGGGTTCATTCTCCTTCAGAGTTCAGCTGCTCCAGTTTCGGGAGAAAATGCCTCAGTTCTCTGGTAGGTCAGTAAGTACACAACAGTTCACGAGCTCTGATACTTCTGCCTTATCTGCCCTCCTACCACAGGCAATGGAAAATGTTTCACATGAAACAACAAACAGATTCAAAATCAGAAATAGAAATGACCTCAGCAGAGATTAATATAACTTCACAGAAACCCACCTCTTGCTGCTCTAAACCACGACTGATGTTTCAGCAAATTAAGCACATGCCTAACTAATGGTTTGTTTCTGCAGTCAGTAACAGTAATCACACCTTTTCATCTACCTAGAAGACAGCAACTTTCTCTATGTGTTACATCAAAAGTGAGATTTAAAGAGCAAGGTAGGCTCAAATACAAGGTATTTGTAACCTGAACATAACAACTGCGGCAGAAAGCCTCTATTTAGAAGATGTGCAAAACAGGTGTCCATTTCTGTGGTCACTCTTCCCCAAATTTCTTTAACTTAGCAAAGTAGAAAGGATCCCAACAGCCCTGCGGAAACTAAGACCCAGAATAACACACTCTCAGCAGAAGAGTTGAGAGAGGGCAGCTGGATCCCACTGGACCCTGCTGTGTTTAGTTTCTAAAAAAGGGAACTAAACCAAGCAGCAGCCTCCAGGGGCAGCAAAATACAGCAGGAAGCTTGGAGATGCCGTTCTGTTCTAAAAAAATAAATTGTTTCACGTACGTGAATCTATTTGCTTATTAGCTTATTTGTGTAGCTTGAGGGTACTGGGTTGTTGCCAGGTCAGCTTCTTACAGCTTTTGATTCCTGTTGATGTATGAAAGTGTGAATGTATGGGCTCATGCATACATACTTAAGAGCAGCTCCTGTGGATACATAGAAGAGTTTTAAGTAAATCTAATTTACTGTCAATAGATTTCATCAAAGCCTTGTATAATGCAGGAGGTCAAGCACGGACAAAGTTCTAGATTTGCAGATTTTATCCTTTAATACGTGGACAGATTCTAAAATGAGCAGTTAATACACTATCACTTTTCAGCTAAACTATGTTAACTGGTAATATGAATTTCCAGGTATTGTAAATAGGATGCATGTTGTAAATTCAAGTCACAACACTTTTCAGATTCCAGCAACAAGTCAGGTACGAGAGATAAAACAAGGAGTCTTAATGTCTATATGTTCAGATCCAAGATGGGCTTTGTATTTCTTTTGTTTATTGTACTGAAAGAGCTATCCTATTAATTCAAAACTAAAGCCAAGACAATCACTAATTGCGATTCTTCCCAAGTAGCAATGCTGAGTGGGTCCTGAGTAATCTATTGTATTGCTAATTTTCATGCATTGAATTTCATGTGAATGTCTATCACCATGTTAATTTCTCCATTACAAATTCACTTGTGTTTTCAGTTTCAGTGTGACATTGACATTAATAATCTGCAAATGAGAGTCAGTATTCACACCAGTAAGGAAAATCCATATCCTTATGTTCCAGAGTTTATGCTATAGAGCTTCCTTAGAGAAGGATAATTAAACCAAAAATTTTGCTTTAGATATTAATATATTTTCTTAGGAAAAAAATATTTCTTACTATAAAGATCTTGTGTGATCCTTATTTGTTTTCAAAACACATTTCCAAGAGCTGGGAAGATTTGTTTTCTGGCATGCATCAAACATTTTTCCATTGGTCACAGCATTCTTTCACTAATTGAGTTTAGAAAACTCTTCAGCTGCTGCCTTGATGAATACGATCTGTGAAAAGCAAGCATCAGAAATAATAGGATCCATTAGCTAATTACACTTTATCATCAAACATGCATCAGTTACAAAATGTAATATGAGAACTATATTCTGGTATCCTAGATCTTTCAGTTTTTAAGAGCTGCCATTAAAAAGGCACATCAGTATTTTCTTTCCTGAAATATTTCATGCTTGTTAGTGAAGGAGCCCACTGATTTTAAAAAGGTATATATCGCCTGCTGAAGCGTGTAAAGATGATTTTGCTGTCTGAAGTTAAAACTTCAGGGAATATCCTTTGCTTATCATGTGTGAAATATGAAGAAATCTTTTCCCTGGCTAAAATTATCCACTCTGCTGAAAAAATCCTGCAATATATAATTCAGTTGCAAATTGGGATGTTTTGGTAGAAAGCATGATTTTTAAAAAAAAGTGATTATAGACAACATAGAAAAAATGTTTCTTCATATTTCCCCTAAATGTGCCTTTACAACAATTTTTAAAATTTTCTATGACAACATTCACAGAAGTAACTGACTATGTTTTGCCATTGCTCTTACCTTTTCTATTAAGGTTTCAGACAATACATGAGAGATAATCCCACCAATTCTCACACTATTTTTCCAAGGAGAGCATTTTCTCTCCTTTAAATAAGAGGAAACTTAGGGTCACATTACAGCTGGCCTTGTTAACATATTAACCTTGACTCCTTGCTGCCTTACAGTCTCAGTACCTACACACTTCAGTGTTAAGTGGAAGCTAAAATGTCATCCTTTTGGAATGCTTACCTTTTGAACTTACATGTGAATTTGATTTGAAAGATGACAAGGTTCAACTGGAGAACCAACATGATGAATTCACATGGAAGTCCAGTCACTTGCTACTTTAAATTCCAAACTACATAAAATCCCAGAAAAAAACCCCAAACACACAAAGAGAAAAATCTTCAATAGATTTCACTCCTGCATAGGTATGCCAAATAAAATATCTGTTGGCATTCAAGTAACAAATAAATTTACATTTTAAATAGACCAGTTGCACTACATCAGCCTAGTGGACTGACACTTAGGTTTTGTACTGCACTTTTCCACATGTTTTGTCCTGGCAAATAGAGAAACAATGCTGCTCTGACTCTGCTTAGTCCACCTTTGCCCATCTCCTCATATTCTTCTCTCTATACAGCCATGTTATCTACAAAAAGTTTATGCTCCTCTCACAAAGTGAGGAAATGTTTGGAGCCATCATCAGACACATTCCCCTATAGGGCTATACCCTGTTGCCATAGCCTAGCTGTTTCCAGCAAGCTGACAGAGCAGCAGTGCATGTGCCTGAGCTGTGGGAGGAGAATAGGTCACAGACCATCTAACACCACAGCCTGCAATGAGGTCACAGCAGCTCCAGTGGAGGAGATCAGGCAGTGAGAGACTCTCAATCCCTTAAAGCCTCACTAAATGGCCACGTTAAAGATTTAGTAGTCATAAGATACTTGTCGGCACAGAGATACACAAGAGATAGTCTGTTAGTACAATACAGAATCACTGTGAAATTGAGAACTTAGATTTGAGTAAAATCCGAATATTTTTCCACTTGTTAGGAAATAATAAAAGTGCCCTGTCAGGATGGGTTCAAACCTGCCAGCTTTCTCTTGAAATGCTGGTTAACCAGCAAATGCACCTTAATTTCTCTGGGCCTGATTATTCAGTTTGCATGCTGGATAACTGTTCACACTGGTGCAAAGTAAGGGTTTCTAAAGAAGAAAAAAAAAAAAGGGCTGCCAAACAAATGCCTTACATTCCACAGGTACTATTACTTTACAAATAAAAAAGTGAAGACAAGAGCTTGTAGGTGGTGCTTGGAGATTCTTACTGTTATTCTTTTTGAAATCAGAGCTACATTACCATTTTAGAATATTCTGTGTTCAGTAAAAATAAGTAGGGATATTGTTAGTGTTTGGACTTATCTTCAAAGTATACTGTCTTACCTGAGGGGTTATGTTTTTTTCTTTTTCTCTTTTTCATTTCTTTTTCTGTTCTTTTCCATTCTGGTATCATTCTTTTTGTTTCTTTTGTGCATGGTGATATTTATGATCTAATTTTCTCTCCCCATATTACAGCCTCATTTCTGTGGTAGCTGGTTTCTGAATGCCTTTTCATTCCTATTCTGATTTGCATGCTGGAAAGCAAACGAAACAAGGAGCACAAAGCCTTTAATGTTATCTCCCAGGCAACACTATCAATATATGTTGATTATCTTCTTATTTTGCTATCAGAAAACAGAAAGATACATATATGTAGGTATATCACTGGTTTTATAAACAGGCTCTTCTAGGATGAATGTTTTTAGTTCCAGGAGGAGCATGCAGCAGATGAACACCCCAATGAGAATGCATTTTGAAGAATCTAAAAAGCATGCTCACAAAATGTAAGCTTTATACATGCAGACATTTAAAAATCCTCTACTTAACGGTGTACTTGGTATTAAAACACAGGTCATATATTAAACCTCAGATGATGCCCACAACAGGAACAGATTTAGATTTGTTTTCTTTGTAAGTGCCCTGAACACACAACAAAACTCAGTTAATAATGGCTCACCTTTGGGTTACTCATGAGTCTTGGCTGAACCTTTTTGTCTAATTGGGTTAATTAAGTACTATGCTTTCTCTTTTTCACCTGAAGTTCTTGTAATGTCTAATGTTCCAGCTCCTGCAGTTGCTTTCATTATGCAAGTAAAAGATCTCTCTTCTCAAGAGCCACCTATTTTCAGCAAATATGTATAAGCTAAATTGATTCTGAAATTTCCATTCTTCTGTGAAAATTAACTGAAATTGGCCAACAAGCTGGCTACCATTCCCCTTCCCCTGATGATAAGGAAAGAGTGGATGATAGACTCGTGTGGCTGCATAAACACTGCTCCTTTGGAAACAGCCCTAAAAAAAAAAAATAATTAAAAAATCACTTTTCAGGTCACATGTTAAAGCTTTGTACAATTGGGGGTGTGAGATGTGCTAAACCTTACACATTCTGCACAGTACTATTCACTTGAACAGAACTAATCACTCAAATTGCATAAAGCTAAGTGCTTGTTTAAATCCTCACATGACTGATGACTAATGTTCAGTATTTCAAATCCTGTCCAAAGACAAAGGAACTGATTGTCTCATTTGAGCAGTCAACTTTCTAATTAATCATAGTAACCTAAATCTCTGTCATTTAAAATATCTAAGAAGTATAGCCTTGATTCATCAATAGATTCTGCTTTTGTCCTGGAAAATTTTGCATATGAAATACCAAGCCTTAGAAGTAAAATATTTTCAGTCTGAAAGTGACTTAAACTCCATGATTCATGACAGATATTAAACAAGGAAAAGAGATAAAAGTTCAAACTGATGGTGCTCTGTGGATGCCCTGACTCTAAGAACTCATTGACTTATCTTAAAAATAGTGGTTGTTAAGTGCTTAAGGGGGTATAAAAAATAGCCTGAATATGTCGCAGGGTACAGCGCTAGTAAGGAAGATAGAGTTAAATCCTTCATCTTCTCCAGCAGTTTACCAAACTTTAAAACTAAAAAAGTCATGTAGTTTGTATTGCTGCATCTCAAGGAAGTATAAAAAAGTGATTACAAGCCTTTCAGGGAAGGCATCGTTTTGTAGCCAAGATGCATTCTGCTTGTCACTAGGATATCTAACATAAGGTATGCTGTGGCGTCAACAGTAGATGTTTCCTAAGTAACTGAAGAAAAAACCTCTCGCTAGCTGTGAATCGTCTCTTATCTCTTTCAAGAAGCCCTTCAAGCCGCTGTAATCCATATCAGAGCTCAGGTAGTGAGCGATCTCCCCCTGCCCCAGTCTAACCTCACCCATTTGAGCAGGAGCTGTGCTTCTCCCAGGGCTCTCCGCCGTTCACCTGCAGGCGGCGTGCAGGTACTCGGCCTCCTCCGGGCAGCACTCGGGCTCCCTCCCGGGATCGAGCGGCCACTTTTTTTCCGAGGGGCTGCGGGAACTCCCGTACAGACAGAGTCAAAACCAGCAGCATTAAACCAGGACGTGAGTTACAGGTGACAGCAACTGGTTTGTGAACGGGGGACAAAGTCTACCCAGCGCTTATGGAGACTCCGTTTACTTCGTACGGAGAAAGTGAGACAATTTTGTGTGCGACGAAAGGAACTTAAAGTACAAAGCAAAACGGGGAGGGAGAAAAGATGGGGTGATCCTACACCACCATGCCAAGGCCGAGGCGCAGAACCTTACAAAAGCTCCGGACCCCCTCGTTTAATGCTCCCCAGCGCCAATTCATGGTCTCTGGCTAGCCGCAGGGCCCCGGGTTCGCAACTCTCTGGCAGCGCGAAGGCGGCAGACACAGCCCTTCAAAGGAGCCGGAAAAGGGGAAGCAGAGCTCCTCTCCCAGCAGCCCACGAGCGCGCCCTGCCCGCCCCCCCCCGTCCGCACAGCCCTGACGGACACCAGTTTGCCCGCCTGCGCTCCCACGCCCGCCCACCTCCGGGCTGCCGCAAAGCGCGACCGCACGGGGGAGAAGCGAATGTCGTACTGCCGGAAGACGGCGTTGTGTTTTGCGTCCCCGCTGCCCCTGAGAAGAGGCTGGGAAGCCCCGTTCGGCCTTTTTCCTGGTGCTGCCGCTGAGGGGAGGGTGAGTGTCTGGGGGGCTCTGGCCTCCGTCGCTCCGTTCACGCTTTCTGCTCCAGTAGTGCTAATTGTCGCCTTCCTCTCTCTTGCAGGAGGAGTCATGCCAGCTAAGGGCCCCCTGCAGAGTGTCCAGGTGTTCGGGCGGAAGGTGAGGCTGAGGCGCCGCGACTCCATTTCCTATTCGTTTTTGGGCTTGGTCCCGCCGTGGGGCCTTACGAGCGCGAGGTCCCTCGGTCCGAACTGGGGAGCACCAGCGCTGGCTCCTTGTTAGGGCTGTGTGCCGAGGCTGGTGCGCGGGAGGGCCAGCGGTGGCGAGGCCTGTTCGGCGGCTCCACGTGTTCTGCGCTGTAGGTCCCGGAGCGTGCCGTGTTCCCGGGGCCGTGCAGGAGCTAGGGGAAAGATACGGGCTTAAGAATGGGGCCAGAGCCTTCTGAGTCGGAACTCTGCCCTCTGTATGGGGAAAACGCGGGAGCGGCCGGCGCTGTCGTCCCTAGGCTATAGCATAGCGTTGGTTATCATTGCCGGTGTCCGAGAGCCATGTGATGATGTAGTGGTTGGAAGATAAAGTTGGTGGTGCTGGCATCCAGTGACTTGAATGATTCTGCATAACCGTCTTTTTGAGGAAATGAGCCTCAAAAATGCCGTGTTGCAGAATGGAGAGGGTACCTTTCCCTTAGTACTTTATAGCATTTGTAGCACTAAACAAAGTTTATTAAGATGGTGCCTTAATGCTATGAATTAATATTTAGGAATGCGAAGAGCGATACTGTCTTGTTTAGTGTGAGTTGTTAATCTTGTGTATAAACTAAAATTTATGAAGTGGAAATTTACACTGCTAGTACAAAAATGAAGTGCTGTGCTGATACACATTTGGACTTTTAGAAAACAGCAACTGCTGTTGCCCACTGCAAGAGAGGAAATGGCCTCATTAAAGTGAATGGAAGACCTCTGGAAATGATTGAGCCCAGAACACTGCAGTATAAAGTAAGCATCCACCCAGCCTCCCTTTCCCTCTCTGCCTTGAATGTTAAAATGCCATTATACATGTAATTGCTTGGGGTTGAAGAACAGTTGTTTGTCTTACTGACAGTACTAAATTTTTGGTTGTGTGTTACTTGACCTACCTGAAATGTAGACACTATTACAAAATTTGAGAAAACTGTCCATTTATGATTATCTTGTTGGGAAGGGTGGGCTTTTTGCTTAACTGGATTCATGTATATTAGTGTAGATATGTGAAATATTTTCAGCACCCACAATCACAGGTGACTTGCACCACTCCTATTTAAGAGAGTCTTTAGGATTTGATAAAAGTAGTTGTATGAACACTGCGGGGAGAATCTGAAGGTGACTCAAGAAATAGTTTAATAAATAATGGAGAAAACTACCCACAAATTACTTAAGGTCTTTAATTTTAATAAACATGATTTATTTATATTTCTAGTCCTTATTTAGTAGTGGCACTTTGCTTAAACCATTTCCTGGCTCATAATTCGCATTTGCGTAGGCTTTATTAAAGATTTTGAACCTTGAAACAAGTTCAGGACTTCACATGTTAGACCTCTTCAACACAACTTGGTTGTGTGCTTGTAAAATCAAGACTGTTTTTTTTCAGACCATTCACTAACTTCACATCTGGTAAACCTACTACAATCTCTAATCTGTGTTGTTCCTCATCAAAAATTAATTTTCTTGCTGTGTTGTGTTTCCCAGCTGCTTGAACCTGTCCTCCTCCTGGGGAAGGAACGTTTTGCTGGTGTTGACATCAGAGTCCGTGTAAAGGGTGGTGGCCATGTAGCACAAATCTATGGTATGGTTTTGTGTGGGTTCTCCACATACTTAAATAGGCTTGAGTTTAGAATAACTTGTTCATTTTGATTTTTAGAATAACTTGTGCATCTTGATGTTCTGTGTTCATTTTTCAGTGTACAAATTCAGTTTTTCATAAGGACTTACTGTTTATATTTTATGTGCAAAGCCATAACATCTAGAGTAAGTCGAATGAAGTAAATTGATGAAACTGAGGAAATGTGAGGAAACGGTCTTTGTGTCTTGCAGTGCTACAGGATAGTTCAAGTGTAGCTGAGCACAAAGATTTGGAGAGGGGAAAACGGTGTTTACCATTAGAAATTATAACTTTTGTTGTGAGTTTCCAGATTGTTCAGAAGCATCTTTCAGCTGACCTGCAAAACTAGGCAGTTTTTCCCCTTTCAGAGACATTTGAGAGCATACTTGCATTAGTTCTTTGATAGAATTGCTGTTTACAAATGATAGATTTACTCTTTCAGTTCATGTATAAGCTAGTGAAGTGGAGCTGAAGCTGCATAAAGAGCACAGACATGTTTCAGTATCAAAGTTGATTGCATTTGTTTTTCAGAAAATTGAGTGTTTCATCAAAATCCTGATCTTCATGGTTTGGCAGATAACAGTCTAAAAACATATTTACAGTTATTCCTATACTCCTGGTTTGAGTTCTAAGAACTGTTATTATGCTATAGCTTTGTTTTGCTTAAGTAGAACTGCTCATGCTACCCTGTTTCCCATTTGCCTCCTTAAGTCTTTGGGCACACTGATCAATTTTATCCTTTTTGGAAAGTAAAGACATGTCAGAAAAATGTGTTTTTAAGGATTTTGAAAGTTAACTGATTGTAGGTAGAAGACAAGCCTACATTAGTACTTTGGAGAGAAGGTGATCAAGACTGCCCATGTATACTTCCTTGGCTAGCTGGCAGTTGTCAAGTCAACCTGACTGTGGGTGGCTTCTTGGCACAGATTTCTTCAGATTTGGCAAAGTACAGGTCACGTGGAGTATGTGGGAGGGGAGATTAAGGAGGAAAAGGACAATTTGGCAGAAGACAAGACAGTAAGTCACTTGTAACTGGCACTTTGTGTTTAAATTGTAGATACGTTTGCAGTCCTTACTGATGCATTCTCTTTTATTAACAGCTATCCGTCAAGCTATTTCCAAAGCATTGGTGGCTTACTATCAAAAATGTAAGTTGCTTTGATTGTTGTATTAGTCTGAAGTGGAAATGTGTTGCTTCTGGTAGTTTTTGTGCAAAAAATATGAATAAGGATTTGTTCCGTGAGAAACTTTTTTAACTGTTGTGTTGGGTTTTTTCTATTCTTTTTTCCTTTTTTTTTTTCTTTTTAAGATGTTGATGAAGCTTCCAAGAAGGAGATCAAGGATATTCTGATCCAGTATGATAGGACTCTACTGGTTGCAGATCCTCGTCGTTGTGAATCCAAGAAATTCGGAGGACCTGGTGCCCGTGCACGCTACCAGAAGTCTTACCGTTAAAATTGTTCTGCAGTTATGTGACAGTCAATAAACATAAAGAGAATTTGATAAATTTTCATGTGTATTAATTGCATTTTTCTGTGTTGGCAAATAGATTTTTCATTGTATGTCAACTTAAGATTGATACACAAATTGATCAATATTAAAGAAAAATTGGAGGGCTGTTAGCAGTTCTCTTATCCTTTCATCATACATCTGGATAGGTAAGTCTCTTGGGAGTAAAGAGCCACATCAGCAGGATCAACAGGAGAAAGTTTTTGTCAAAACATAAAGAAAGCTTACATCCTATTTTTTGGTGAGTATGTGCAACAGTGTAGCAGTTTCTTAAAGCAGAGTTCAATCTTTTGTCTTTCTGGTAAATCTAAACAAACATGGATATTTCCCAGTGCCTGGATGGCTAATATTCAGGGTGTTACGAACCAGCATGAGTAAGTATCCTATGTTCTTCCCATATGAGAATGTCTGCCTGAGCCTGGTTACAGACTTAATCTATAGTGTGTACCAATGTGGATCTGACTCCTATCTGGTAACTTCTATATCATGTGTTATGTGATTTACTTTAGTATATGCTCCCCATGCGTAATGCAGCACATGAAATATCTTTTCGCATACACCGGCGCTGGCAGTTTGTATCCTTGCAAAGGATGTGGGTTTTCCGTGTATATATATTCACTGCAAATGCTTCACTGAGAGTGAAGTTCCAAACACCACTGTGGGATATTCTGTGGAAGTGAGTATTGTCTATTTGCATTAACTCCTGTTGTTTGTGCTTGCTTGGTGATTAGTGGCAAGGAATTTACCCCCTTGAGAGTAGCGCCTTCAACATGGTGCTAAAGTGGATATTGGAGCAGCTCTTCTGAAGTTTGTATTTAGAGTTTATGCTGTCAAAGCCGATTTAATGGGGGTAGGGGGAGAGGTTTATTGAACTCTTTCCATACCAGGTGAAACGGAGGGCAAGAGTTCTCTGGATTAGTATGTCTAAATGTAGGAAATCTTCATTTTCTATAAACATCAAACTCCCTATGTTCTGTTTCAAAAATCAGTATTTTGTAAATGTAAACCAAAAAGGATTTTGTGTTACAAATAAGGTTGGGTCTAAATCACTCATCCTTGAACTGTAATAAAAGCACAAAGGGATGTAGACCTGCAGAACAGTATTAAATAATTTAGTAAGAAAAATCCTTCTGGAAGCCAGCCAGTTGCTTATGTCATAAACTAGGTGAGGTAATTTGAAAGCCTTAGGGAAGTGGGAAAAACCTGGAGTTGGAAATACGACTAATTTTCAAAGATGTGGTTAGGTTATGTGAGTATCAAAACCGGAAAAGAAAGGACCAGTTTTTTGTCAATTTAAGATTTTCATTCTGCAAGTGGTGTCCCAGGGACAAAAAGAAGAGTAAAGTTCTAATATATGGGATGTATCAACAAAAGGCAGGTGTAAAGGCCAATTCTGTCCCTTGGAAGAGTTGCAAGTAATTGTGCGAGGCCTTGGACATGAGCTGACCCAACAGGCATGGGCACAGCCCTGGGCTGTTGTTTTCTATGTTTGAAAGCCAGCTTGGAAAGGAACTGGAAGAAAATGGGAGACTAAGCAACTGAAAGCCAAGCTTCTTTTGTACTGTTCTGTGAATCTGGTGGGTTTGTGTCTTGTCATTTTATGCCAACAAAATTGTTACAGCAGCACCTTGACACTAGAGATTTTTGTTGGGCTTTCTAAATATTTCTTCTCATACTGCATGACAGTAGATCATCCCATCTCCCTTTATGAGTTGAGTTGTGGAATTTGAGTCAATATACAATTTGGCCCTTTTGCTCTAGTTTAGAATAGGTGCTTGTGGCTTTTTAGAAAATGATGTCTCTGCCTTTTCTGTAGAAAAGCACTTAAGGCATCTTCACTGAAGTGTAGTTGTTCAAGAGTTAAACGTGTAACTTGAACAAATTCATTCTGAAAAGGAATTCTCCATCCATCTCCCACTTAAGCTGTCAGTGTTTGCCACTGCATTACATGACTTGGATAGAAGTAGAACACTCTTACTCAAAAAGCCCTTGAAGCAGAGGGGACTGTGTACATTCTATCACCAATTTACGCAGCAGGATTTTTTGTCTAGGGTACTAAGTGGATGACATATTGTATTCCAGATGCTTGCTGTCTCTTTGGCAAGATGCATTCTTTGCTTTCCTCTGTCCACCCTTTCTGCACGCTCAGATATGACCCATTTCTCATCCAGTGAGTTCCTCAGACTTTCTACCTTGAAGTAGAGTTGCTTGCAAATTATAGCTCTTGAACTGCTGAAAACAGTAATGTTCTGCCTCCTAGCCTGGCTTTTTAAGGAAAAGATGCTATGCAAGGCTATCTTCAAGTTGATTACTTGAATTCCTATGAGTTTAGTGAAAATTGGCATTTTGATAGATGGTAATTAGCTTCAGCTGAGGAAGAATAAGCCTTTTAGTTGCTTGGCTTGTGTGGTGACTGAAAAGCAATGGCTCACTCATTGCTTAGGAAATGTGTACTGGCCTGCCAGTTGGCACATATGTACCCTAATGCTGTGGTTTGTCCAAAACTCATCTTTGCCTGGCTGTTAGAGTAGTGTAATGTAGGGGAAAAAGAAAAGACACAAAGTTACTGTGGTGTGAAACTTAGTAAGGCAGGGGGAGATGCAGTATCTGATGCCAGTAACCTTAGGGGTGGATTTCACATTTATGAGGATACCTGATGTATCAGTTTTTCTGCCCACAAACCTGCTTGTAACAACTGGGGATTTTTGTTTTGCTCTGTTTTTATTGAAAAGCTGAAAATAAAACTCACACTGCTACTAATATATCCAGAGATGGTATCTGTGTGTCATTTCTTTAACCAGAAGGCTCTGAGCATAATAAAAATGCTTTGACTGAACTCTGATCCTATAAAAATGCCCCATTAATCCTGTAGAGTGATGTCATCCCCACAGACTTGATTTCTAAATGAGAAATGTTCATGGAATTGGACTGGTGTCTGCCTGGGTGGCTCAACGTTTTTATACTAAGTGTTTACTTACTGATTACCCACTAGAGGGCTTGATTTCACTGGAGAAGCATAACTACTGTTAAGTTTGAAGGTGCAAGGAGAAAACCTGTTCATAAAAATGCTTCCTTTTCTGATGTCCTGATTCTGCAGGAATGGCAATCAGGCTTTTGTCATTGAGCTTCTGCTGTGGCCAGAGACACCCTTCCACTGAGAAATAGCTAGTGGTTTGCTCTTCTAGCCCCTAGCTAGGTTCTTGAGCATCTGTGGAGGTGGTTCTTGAAAAGAAGAAATGCCCCTAACCTTGTATTGTCCAGTTCTTCCATTTGTTTTGCTAATCCTTAGGAAGATCATCAAAATGTGGCCTCACTTGAATTCTTTGTTGAAAATACCATTTCAGTGAAGGCTGGAGTGTGAGCTCTAAAAGGTACCACGTTTTGTTAATGATGACAGTGAATCCAGTTCAAAAATGGGGCAAGCTTGTGCCCCTTCCTCTGAAGATGGTTGTTTTCTCACTTGTTTGTAATCCTGATAAACTGTGTAACCTGTGTATAAAATTAAGTTCTCTGAAATGTTATGTTGGAAAATTTGGGGCAAATTAATTTTGGCAGTAACATACAAATATATTAACATTGGAAAGTTTAAATTTTATTTTTCAAGAAAAATCTGTAACTGAAAAATGTAACACTAGCATTTTAAAAGTAGGGACCAGTGTATTGTGTGTTACTTTTTTTCTTATCAAAGGGATTATTTTCTAAGACTTATTTTCTGTTACTTTTTTTTCAGAAGTCTGAACTGTGTTCTACTACTTGTGTAGATAATGTGTTGTTGCCTCAATATAATTTGGGGTTTTTTTTAATCTCTTAATACAATCCTCTGAGTTACAGTTCAGTGTACTTGCCTGAATAATTATAGTTCCTTATTAGCTAAAAATCCATCGATTGCTTGGGTCTGTGCTGTTTCCTACCCTGCCTTGAGCAGAGACATCCAGACCTAATGAAGACTATTTCTCTAACTCTTATGAAGTCCCTCTGCAGCTGATGTGGATTGACCTACTTTTTAAATATTAGAAGTTAAACAACTGTGAGATAGTAACATGCACCAAATATTCCCTCAGTTTCACTATAGAAAAACTGTGAAAAACCAACTGAACAACAAACCCCCCTGCTATTTCTGATAGTTTCTGTTAAACCAAGAGAGTTCATTTATGTTAATGAAAAGTTTTATTTGTGAAGTTGCATATGAAGCAGGGTGTGAAATATGGTTTTCAGGAAGGGAAGAATCCCAGCTCAGATTTCTCGGAAGAGTTTAAAACAATTTCTAAACCAGACTTCAGATTAAGATAACACAGAGTCTGGTAATGGAATTTGGAATCTCTAAGGCCTGGCTTCACCTTGGCTTGAGAGCAGTCTAAAAGTAGGTTTATGGGAGGGTGAAATGTTGACTAGCCCTGCCACTTGCTATAAAATAGGTGCCCACAGTTCACAGGCTGTATTGACTGCATCGGTATGTTAATTTGGTTCAAGAACTCACTTTTGTTTCTGTTTGCAGTCTGGAGTGGTTTTGGACCACGTGGAGCACGTGAAACTGAGCTGGGAGTTGCAGTCCAGCTTCAGGTAAGCAGCCAGTGTTATATGGTACTAGCCTACAACCACTGAAAAGTAAAAACAAAGGAAAAACCATCTTGAAATATGAACTATGTGAATATTAGCTTCTCAGATCCAACAGTAATAAAAGTAATTCTTAAGAACTATTCCAAACAGAATGTAGTGTTACATATATCAGTTTTCAGTAAGAATCCTTGGGCAACCAGTGATCCCAAACCTTCATGAATACTGTTGGCTGCTGTGTGGACACAGTTTTGTCTGTGGTTGGAGAAGTTGAGAGTTTTCCTTTGCTTTCTCTTCGAGTCCAGCTGAGGAGGAGGGAAGAGAAAGGGCTAGAAGAAATGTTGAGAGAATTTTTACCATCAGCTTCTAAATTTTATTTTGGTCCAAACCCACCTTCTGTAGCATGCTCAGATGGCTTCACAAAGCACACCCTAGGAAGAGTTGGAGGGATGGGCAAAAGATAGACATTGACAAATATAATGAGTAGTAGCAACTTTAGATGTGTCTTTAAAACTGGGCTTTTTAATGATTCTGTTAGTGTTAGGGTAAAGCAGGTAAGATTTTTCTATTTTAAAATATGATCATTTTTAATTTTTGTGAAATATTATTTTTGTATTTTAATGAAAATTAGAAACAAACCTCATTGATCCTGTTGACTTCTTTCTTCTTTTTGCTAATATGGAATTTTCATGTTTTATTAAAAATGGAATAGAATTATCTTCTGGGAAGCCTTCTTTTGTGGTATAAGCAATCTATATGCAAAAATGTATCTAAAATATTCTTAAAAATCCAGGTGTATTATTTAATGGAAGTTCATGTCTTTGCTTTTAGAACAGATAAAGAACATTGATAATCTCTAAAACCATCTGGTTATAATTTGTACAGTAGCATGGCCTCTTCACAGGGTGCAAAAAAGTTTTGCTGTAATAAGCTGTGAAGGGCAGCACTCAGCTCAAACCTCAAAGCACACAAAGGTGTGTGACAACTGAAGGAACTCTCAAGCCATCATGTCATGGCAACATTTCTATGTCATTGTCTGCTATGTTATAAAGGGCTGATTCAGTTCAACAGAGGAGTAATACTTGCAGGTCTAGTGAAAGTGTAACTAATACAGGCTCTGCTGAGGAGTTACCATGCATTACTAATGAGAGACATGCAGCCAGATAGCTGTATGCAACACTTGCAAAGTTCCTGAAGCTGTATGTAGCTACCCAGCTTGATGTCTTCTTTTCCTTTTCTGCATTGCATTATTTGAAACAATGCATCCAACTATCTAACATTTTAAGGCTTTAAACACACTGTAGAAATATATAGTTCTAAGATGCCATCATAATCAAAACTGATAATTTGGATAAATTTCCTGTTACTAAGTTATACTGAAATGAACATTGTGGGGAAGCTCAGATTAATGATACCGTGGAGTATATTCTTGCTTCATTCACTGCTGTCCTCTTTGCAAGGTAAGAACTTTATTCCATTTTTGTAGTAATGCTAACTTTAAAAAAGATTTTTCTAACTATTTTAATATTACAGCTCCTTCTTTTTGCAATATTATAAAGCTGGTTTTTGACTAAATAAAACATTTTTAACACAGGTTAAAAAGACTGTATCACCGTTCTCTCTCCCAGGTGTAGAGAGTAAAATATAGGTATTATTTATCAAAGCAACCAAACAAAAAAAACCCCAACAAAACAACCAAACATGTTTATGTTTGACTTTGTTGCAAAACAGTTATTTAGGAATGAAATTTAGGTTTCTTGGCTTTCTTGCTGTTATTGCTAGATGAGTAAGCATCTAATGATTTTCAGTGGGGTATGATTTTGTTTGAACAGACTGCATCTGTGGTTTGTTTAAGCATTTTTAGAATGCTAGGGTAAATAATTGCTCTTCTGGTTATTTAAATGATTTAATTTTCAATGTAAAGCAAAAGGATCTTGCAGATACTTTTCTTGCAACAGTTACAAAGATTTCTAAGGCAGTATGAGAAAAAAGGGATTTTTATTGTTTTGTTTTAATTTTTGTTTTATTTTGTTTTTAAAACATGTACTCCAGAGCATTTAAAATTATTTACAATGGAGTCTCACAAATAACATTCAAAAAATTATTTAGGTATCCACTCTAGAAGTTTGATTCTGGAAAGCTCCAAGCACCTCTTGTATTTTATCAGGTCTGAGCCTCTGAAGAGCTATGAACACTTTGCTCTTTTTCATGGTAGCATGTACCAGAACTGAGAACATGGAAACTTGCTGCTGTTGAGTACTTGAGAGAATCAAACTCTCTGGAAGGAAAGCATGTAATGCTACATCCCTTGGGAACAGAAAAAGTTTGTGTAAAGATGCTCTGAAAAACTTAGGATCATTAAAGAATAAAATGTAGTACTGTTGTTTTAAACTTGACAAGCTGTTGCTTGCCAAGTGCAGTGAGGCTATAGAAAAAACATTTAACTTGATGCCTTTTTAATCTACAGGATCTTATTGCAAGCTTTCTTTTTTGAGAAGAACTTCAAGGTAAGTTTTTATTCCTTATTTGTCAAGTCCTATGAACAGCACAAGAATGAATAAGTGTGATGCAGTGCAAGTTAGAAAGTAAAATATAGCCTTGAATTCAACATGTTAAATGTCATCTACATGTACACTGGATGTAAAACACACTTTCAGAATGTTTACAACTCTTTTCAAAGAATTTACATAAAGGGCATGGTTCCTCTCTTTGAAAAATTGAGGTCTTTATGAAAAATGATACTTCTATGGTCTTGAGAAAGCTTAGAGGAATAATGGAATGAAACCAGCATGAGATCATGATTCCATGACTGGAAAAATACATTAAATGAGTATTCTTCTACACTTTTAATTGCATGATAAAATCCTAGCTTCTATTTGAAGCACAGAAAAGTAAGTGCTATACAGCCTTAAAATAAACATTTTCAATACAAGTTTTCATGTGGAAGCTGAAATCCAAACAAAACCCAAACTAGGGAATGTTCCTGATCCCATTGAATTAAATGGGAACTATGCCATCAGTTTCAATGGAAGCATCCAGTTGGACATAGCTTCAGATGTCTAATGACCTCTAATACATCTAGTGAACACACATGCACATCAAATGATATGCCTTCTTGGACTGTTGATAAAACTAAGCATGTTTTGTAGTTTGATGCCCTTGTTTCTAAACTTAAACATAAATTTGAGCCAGCTACAGCTGGAAAGTAACCTCTTGCTATTAAAAGTACCATCATGATATATTCAAATAACACTTGCAGGAACTTAGCTGCTTACACACAGTGTCAAGTAAATATGAAGCTGCTTTATAATTTTGTATCTTGTCACATAAGCCTATTTTACCTATTCATGTCTGCCCCACAAGCTCCAGGTACCTTAGTGTCCAAGCAGAGATTGGGCTGCTGCCAAATTCTGTAAAATGAGACCACAAAAAGAAAAGAAAAAGAAAAAAAAAATCACCTTTCTAAATGTTAACCTAAGAAAAACCTCTTTGATAAAGTGATGGTAATCAGAGAGAAACACTTCTCTCCAGGGAGCTGCTTATTCAGGTTGCTCCAGAGACCTTTGGTTATACAAGATCCTTTTTGTTTTCTTCCAGAAATGAGTTTAATGCAATTCGACAGAAAAGAGATCTCGTAACAGCTGAGGTAGGTTATACCTCCAAAAGCCAGGAGAGAGGGGAAACCCTCCCCCCCTTTTCTGCTCCGGGCTTTTGCTGTCCTTACAAAGGAGCTTTTGTGGGGAGAAGGGCTGGTAACAGGAGGACAGTGAGGAGGAGCAGCCATTCCCTACCTGCTCACCGTCTGCCTCAGCACGCAGCCTCATGCCTTCATTGACTCTCAGCAAAACGCCTGGTGGGCAACCCACCCTGATGAGCCAATTGACACACACCATGGGAAATAAAGCTGTGATGCCTCTGTCTGTTGTGAGGGTGAACGAGATCCTTGGAAAGCTGTTTGGTGAAGGGCACAAGGGCTGTGCCACTGGCAAAACTCTTTCCCTCCCTCCTTCCCATGGTGTGGTGGTAGCTCCAGCTTCGTCCTGGTTCCGAGCACCCTGGCTCAACACTGCCTCAACACTGCATCCCAGCAATGTTGCACTGAAATTGAATAGTGAATGGGGGAATCTTGTTGCCCTGCTGGTACATGTCTCAGGCTGCAGAGCCCAAGCAAGGGTAATAACCTTATTTGACAGAGGCAAGTGAGAAGCCCGAGGTGGTCCCTCCTCATTATCTTGCAGGGAGCCTGAGCTGAACCATGGATGATTTTCTCTGAGTCCCTTTGAGATCTCTCTACCTCCTGAATGAATCAGAAGGTACCTACTGTGAAATGCTATGGGAAGGTAAATTGAGCCTCTGAGGAAAATGGTTCCTTGTGACTGACAGTGTCCCAGGATAGCCTTTGGCAGAAAAGTGCTGTCACTGCATGGATGCTTTAGCTCCCCAAAATAACACAAAGGGCAAAAGCTGCTTTTCTGGGGAGGACAGCTAAAAGTAACTCTAAGGGGAAATGTACGAGGCAGTAGTGAGACTTAATCTAACCTGTTCCTTGTGCGGTGCTATTCACTTTGAGTTCCATTAGTTCAAACTCCACACATGGAGAATGACTTGTGGCAGGAGGGAAGAAAAAAATTAGCTTACAAGGGGAGACTTAAACGCTTTGTTTTGCTTAGCTGTGCAGCTGAAGGCTGGCGTATACATCTGTGGGGAGCACAGAAGGATAACTGCTTTCTCATAGAACATCAGAGGGGGAATAAATAGAAACCACAGGGAAGAAGAGCTATTTAAGCAAAAGGGCCAAGCTTTATAAAACAAAAGGATTTAAACAGGCCATGAATAAATGTAAGAGGGAAATATTTAACTACCCAGCACTTCACCCTGGTAAACTTTCCAATCAGACTAGTGGGGGCAAAAACCCTGGAGTGCTTTCAGCCTGGAATGGGATCTGTTCTTGGAAGGGGTGATGCAACGTGACAAGATGCAGTAGCAAAATGCTGGGTCAGATCCAGGGCTTCCCTATAGTCTGATGCTCCCTGATTCCTAAACAGGACAGGAAGCAGATCAGGAAAATCTGCTCTTTTGTTTGAGATGAACTGAAATGCAGTCCTGAAGGATGTCAATGAGGATATGAAATCCATTGCAGCTGGAGTGGCCACAGTGGCATGATCAGGGTGTGGCACAGAGCATGAGTTATGGGAGAGGATGAAATGGAGAGATATCTCATCTTTGAGCTCTCTGACAATTGGTATTCAACCAAAGTGAAAAGAGTAGGAGTGCTCTCTGTCCCCTCGCTCTTCTTTGCAAATGTAAATACAAAACTTCCCTGGTGGAGCTCTGCTGGTTCACTGGCATTGAAAGGTATGGAAAGGAGGCCAGTGGTCCCACAGTGCAGCTGTATCTTTCTCCATCCCCCAAGAAGCCATTTTTCCCCTCTCTACAGTGCAGGTTGCTGCAGTCTCACTGACTTCCCTGCTGGTGCAGGCTGCTGATGCCTCCTGCAGTGCCCACGACTGTGCCATGTGCTGGCCAACTTCTGTTTTAAACGTCCCAACCCAGTGTTAGGCTGCAAGGCCTTAGGCTTGTATTGGCTTATTTGTAAAGCACAAACACCTTGATGTTATTTTTATGTTTCTCTAACAGATTCAAGCTGCCTCTTCTCAGTCACGTCTTCACGGGGCCTTGACGCGGAGTCCGCCAAGAGGTCAGTGCCATGTTCCTCAGCCGCAGGAGGAGAGATGGTCCTGAAAATACTGCCTTCCTACCAGCTCTCCTCTGTTACCAAGGGTTGTGGAAGCCCTCCTCATTGTATCCCTTACAAAACCCTGCCCTGCCTCATTTTCTCATTTTATCCATGTTAAATCATGGAAAATTCCTGCTAAAATTGTACTTTCAAAATAATCTCTTGCAACCAAATCTGAAAAGCTAACGAAGCCAATCCTTTGATTTATTTTTTTTTTAACATTTGGTTCCATTGCAATTTTTCTTTTCTATCACTTTTCCTGACCTTGGCAGAGGATGTAAGTATGTGTGACAGGCATGTAACTAGTTTTGCAAGTGGACAGGGGTGCTCAGGAAACGAGCACACACTTGCTTCTGAAGGGTTTCAAGCATTATACAAACAGGTAAAGCAGGTCCAAGTTTCAGAAGTTGTGTTGCAGAAAAGTTCATTGTATGCAACCAAACTTTGGTCTCCTTCTTGGAAAATACATATGCCTGGATGGTTCTTTCTGTTGTGTTTTTCCACATAAATGAATATGTGGTTTTTTACAGTTCACAAACAACAAGCTTTCCATATTAGTGCTGTGCTATAAATGGTATTTACTGCTTGGTCAGTATTTTCAGAGTATCTGTGTGTATCTGGAAAATAGTTCTTAAATGGAAAAAAATCAAAACTAAGCATGGAAAGGAGTTTTCACAGTGAAAGCTGGTGTTCTTATTCATTGTTAACTTCTCTGTGTGCTTTACTGTAAAGGTCCTACTTTATTCCTATTTAATGTCACTAGCAGCTTTACCATGGCTTCATTGGGAGTGGAAGGGCATGTATATTTCATTTACTTCCTGCTTTTCACAATACTTTTTAAATCTCCTTCAGTAAAATTCTAAGTGTTTGTATCTAGGGTTTTAATCCTGCCCCAAGAAGGAAAGCAACTGTCAGCAAACCTGATGAAATTTTGCTTTGGGACTGCCTTTCTTTTCCACTTATGGGGAACTATGATTTAGATCCACTTCAGTGAATGGTTAATAGATGACAGTGAGGTTTTAGCTTCCAAAAAGACTATAAAACCCTTTAATGAAACCGCTTTTGGAAACAATTACTAATTATAACATAAACCAAGCCATTCCCATGGAATCTTAAGTCTCTGACTCCAGTCATCTCTTAAACTGACTTTTTTTTTTTTTTTTAAGTGTGGAGGGAAGGTTATTTATAATTTGTTTTGACTCCATAAATTATATATTCTGCTCTGTTGATAAGCTGAAGGTACCCTTTTCTGTAATGCTTAGGAGGCAGGAGCTGTACATATGTATACGTATGTGCTGAATTTAGTCAATTAGACTAATCTGTGTCCTGTGTATTTTGAGATCATCAGGACTGGGATTTGGTTTCTTTACATGGGAACTTGACCTTTTGTTTGCTGGGAGGAGGTTGACCTTTTGCTCCTTTGTTAGTTTACAAGTCTCAAACCAAATGAGAGAGAATCTTGCATCTCTTTTAACCAAGGAAAACAGAGGGTAAAATTAAATAAATGTTAAAAACTGGAGATTGTTCCTGGTTAATTTTCTTAGCTAATATAGCTGCTTATGATTTAACAATGAACAGATTTAATATGGATATCTTGGCCTGTTTGCAAAATGCTGTATCTACTAAAAGGATGCTATGATTGCTTACAGGTTCATGTTCTCAGGAGTGCCTTAATGGAGCAGCCTGCACAGAAGCAGGCAACTGTGACTGTCAGTTATTTCAGGCTCAAGGAAGAAGGTGCCAAATTGGTAAGTTTTGGGCTGTAAGAATCAAGTTCCAGCTTCAAGGGAGATTTAAGGTGGAGGTTTTTCAAACAATACTGTTATCAACATATTTTTGATTCCTCTGTAGTAGGACTCCCATTCCACTAGTAGCTAAGAGGATTAAAATATGTGTTAGGGATATATATATATATATGAACATCGGGGATGCCTATATTTTAGCACTTGGGCTATAATGGTGCATAGATACCATAGTAGATAAATCACTGTCTAGTACATCACTAGCTAGCCAGCTTTTTTATATTTAGCTGAACAACCAAAAAGCCACTGCATTTTTCTAACAAACAATGACTTACTGCAAATAAAATTTCCAATGCACTGGTTTCTGGACTCTGCTGTGTGTAGGGATCAATGAGAGTTTTCTTTCAGGATCTGCAGTAGATCTAAATCCCTTGCCTCTACTTGTAATTAAAATAATTAAAATTAATTTGTTTGAAGGAAATAAGAAAACTTACTATGATTGCACATGGTTAAAACTGCATCCTAAAGATTTAAAAAAAAGTATTGACTTAGAAGTTGAGGAAAAGAAGTTATCTTTTGCCTTTGCTATGTATTTGCTTTATAAGCTCATATTTCCTTTCTGAGCTCTTACTTGTGACACCTGTCAATTTTTGGTTACTGTGTTTGTTGTAACCTCAGTGTATTCTCTTCAGTACCTAACACTGGTAAGGACCGAGACGGGATTTGCAAATCATGGGGACAGTATCATTTTGAATCATTTGATGGCATCTACTACTACTTCCCAGGAAACTGCTCCTACATTTTTGCAAAAGACTGTGGTACTCCAGAACCCCAGTACACTGTTTGGGTAAGTATGTGAGCATATGCAAGAAATAACATACAGAGTATTCCTGTATTACAGGACTTATTTTTCATCATAAGTAAAATAAGAGACAATAAATGGATCAAACTGTTGCATTGCTTACTTAAATATAAAAGTATGCTGCTGGAAAATGTCTAAGCCTATGTGCAGTAACTCAAAACACTGATGAAATGATGATCAGCAGAGTCAGTATATTAAAAATAGTATTTCTTACTCCCCCTATCCTAAAAAGGATCTCTGATCTCTCCTTTCTGGGATCAAAAGTGGGTCTTAAAGCAGACCTTGGAAACTTCAATAAACTTTAGCTGCCAGACTGAAAAAAATACTGAGTTTCTGAGTAAAACACAAACAGCTGTCACCTGCCTGATAGCTGGGCATCCGAGCATACTGGGCCCTGATTCATGGCCACCAGTACACTATGGGGAGCTGCATCCCTGGCTGATGGAAAACTCTGTCTCCTCTGGGGATTTGCATTCTAATTTTGGATTACCTCTACGTCATGTAGAGAAGATTAAGAGCTCAAAAGCCTTCATCTTAACCTATGTATGGAAGGCACTTTTTTTTTGTGATTTCCTCAAATTGCTGAGTGTCCATAGTTAATGACTTTTGGTCAGGGAGAGTTCAAACCTATACCTTTTTCGAAGGAAGATGCCCTATTTATCAGGCTGTTGGTTACTGTGGGAAGAGGATAAGAGGTCGTTACTTTTTACACAGTGCTGGGATTTGGTGCTGATTGGGTAGGGAAGATGGGACAAGGGGGTGTCCTAATTCTGAGCCTTGGTGATCAAAGTGCTTGCAGAGTCAAGGGCAGACCTAGGTGCTCATTTTTGCTCCAAGGACTCGTTTTAACTTATAAACACATAACCTCCTCTCACCCCAGATAACATCATTTAGTGAAGATAAATCTACCATTAAAACAGCCATTTCCATTCACTCAATAGACAGAAGCTGTTATGTCTGCCTTCCTCGATTTCATTTTAATTATTTGGATTCCGCATGCAGCTGTGAGCTTGAAGGAGTTTTCAGAAAATGATGTAGCAAAGCCCAAGATTATATTAAAATCAAGAATCAATATTTCAGTGGATTCCAGTTGCTCTGGAAAGAGAGAAACTATCATTCAGTTGCTGGAACAAATGTGTTTTGCTAAAAACTGAAAATGTTTACTCGGGTCATAAGTAATGTTAATAACTGCATTCACTACAGTCTGGCCAATGGAGAGCCAAGAACATTGCCAGATTCTCATATTATGGTCTTTCTGGCTCTAATAATCCACCTCTCCAGGGGACAAGAAAACACAAGAATTATTTTGATTTTCCTTGACTGTGTTTCTCTCTTGGGTCAGTTTTACATAGAAATCATCCATCGATACTAGTAACATTTATGAAGTCTTTAATTATGGTTTCCCTTATACATATAAACCCTCTTTTCCTGGTTTGGTTAATTTCATTCAGAGAAACAGTAACTGATTTTTACTTTCAGGGTTGTCAGTTCAGGAAGACTAATTCTAGTATGTGTTAACACACTGCATGTGCTTACCCACAGATCTTTTCTGTAAAAATGATAGCTCTAGTTACTTTTACAGCCTCCACTACTACTTCAGCAGAATGTTTCCCAATTACTACTCTGTTTAGCTTCACAGCACTGTGAAGTAAACGGGGAATGCAACTTCTGTCCTTCTCAGAGAATGGTTACACACAGTCATAGGAGTCATATTTGAGATATCTAAACTGTCTGTGACTTAATTTAGGTAGTGATAGGTATCTAAGGTTCACAATACATTCTCTTGTCTCCTCAGTGGCGTCTAAAATCAGCTCACAAGCTTTTGAAGCATTGTAGTTTAGGGCATCCCACAGATCTGAGTGGCTCAGCCCCACTGAGATTAATGAAAGCTGTAAGTTTTGCTCAACCCTTGGAGATACGTGCTTAAAACTCAATTAGACTATGTGAGTGTAGTTCAAAACCATCTAGTAGTTAATTGGTCAGAGCATATGCACAGGAAGGTGGAGACCTATGTCTCTATCATCTGTCAGAGTAAATCTGAACCCAGAGTTTTCAAGTCCTGAGAGCATACCCTGGCCAACAAAAGCTGTGAAGTCTCTGGAGACAAGGACCTTTCTGCAGGAGTCACACTCTGCCATGATGAAGACTGGGGATGCAAAGCAAGTCTGACTTCAGGAGTAGCCTCCTTCTTGCCAAACTATAAAAAGGAAGAGTGTTTGCTGGTAAAGTAGAATCATAGAATGTCCTGAGTTGGAAAGTACCTACAAGGATCATTCAGTCCAACTTTTTTCTATGCACAGGACAATCCCAAAAATCACACCGTTTGTCTAAAAGCATTGTCCAGATGCTTCTAAAATTCTCTCAGTCTTGGCACTGTGACTACGTCTGCAGTGCTTGACCACCCACTGGGTGAAGAACCTTTTTCTAAGATCTAACCTAAACCTCTCCTGGCATAGCTTCATGCTGTTCCCATGGGTCCTGTTGCTGGTCAGCAGAGAAAAGATCAGTACGTGCCCCTCCAGTTCCCCTGGCGAGGAAGCTGTAGACTGCAGTGAGGTCTCCCCTCAGTCTCCTCTTCTCCTGGCTGAACAAACCAAGTGACTCAGTCTTTCCTCATACAGCTTTCCCTCTAGACCCTTCACTATTTCACTGCCTTCCTCTGGACACTCTCCAACAGCTTAATAGCCTTCTTATATTGTGGTGCTCAAAACTGCACACAATACTTGAGGTGAGACTGCACCACCTCAGAGTAGACCAGGACAATCACCTCCCTTTACTGTCTAACAATGCAGTGCTTGATGCACCCCAGGACATGGTTAGCCCTGTTGGCTGCCAGGGCACACTGTTGACATCTTCAACTTGCAATTGGCCAGAACCCCCAGATCCCTGTCTATGGGGCTGTTCTTCAGCCTCTCATTCCCCAGTCTGTATGTGCATCCAGGGTTGCCCTATCCTAGGTGCAAAATCCAGTACTTGCCCTTGCTAAACTTCATACAGTTGGTGATTGCCTAGCCCTCTGATTTGTCCAAATATCTCTGTAGGGCCTCTCTACCTTTGAGGGAGTCAACAGCTCCTCCCAGTTTAGTATCATCAGCAAACTTACTCTTCCTGTCCTGTGTCCAAGTTGTTTATGGAGATATTGAAATGCACTTGCCCTAAAATGGAGCCTGTGAAACCCCACTAGAGAGCGGTCACCAGCCTGATGTAACCCCATTTACTATAACCCTATGAGCCTAACTCGTTAACCAGTTGTTCACGCATCACATGATATACTTATCTAGCCATATACTAGATGTTTTGTCTAGAAGGATACTGTGGGAGACAGTATCAAAATCTTTACTGAGATCCAAAAAGATTACATCAACTGGTCTCCCTTGGTCAGCTAGGTGGGTATCTTTGTTGTAAAAGGAAATTAAGTTTGTTAAGCGGGACATTTCCCTCGTGAACCCATACTGGCTGTGACCAATGACTCTGTTGTCTTTCAGATGTTTTTCAATAGCTCTGAGAATGATCTTCTCCATAATATTACCAGGCACAGAAGTAAGACTGACAGGCCTGTAGTTAGCAAGGTCATCCCTGTTTCAAGGTCTGATTAAACATTTTTTTTATGTGTGGTCTTTTTCGCTGCCATAAAACTGTAGAGGTGTTGAGATATGAGTTGCAAATATTTAATTTGTGGAAGTGTGCATCTGAGTTCTGTCTATCACCACTCTTTAGTAGTGGACAGTCATAGAACTCATGGACTAACAATATCTTAGACATGCAGTTCTGCAAATCTGTCTCTGACTGACTGAAACTTGTATTTCCATTGCTATGTTCAAACTAGAGAAGCTGGTATGTGATTCAAACCAATAAGCCTGCCCTTGTCCATCAGCTGGGCTGGAAAGCTAGTGTGAAAGAAGCTTTAACAGATCCATGTAAGTTAGATGCCTGCAGTAATCTGTGGGAGCACTCCAAAATCTCAGCAAATCCTGAGTAGTTCAGGAGGCATGTTGTAGTTCAGCTGGTGCCAGACTCAGCTGGCATGGAGAATGCTGGTATTATGTTGCGGTTTTGTAGTCCCCTCTTATAGATCAGACCTTTAGAAACAGAGCAATAGGGGTGTTTCCCCAGTGCAAATAACAAGCTCCTACACTGGCAGTTATAAACTAGCTCACTACAGTGTCTCTGAAGTTAGTCTACATAGAATGAGTATTTCATGCAGTATTTAAACCACTGTCTTGTGTTGTTAAACACTTGCTGCATTTCCCAGTAGTAGTGGGTAGTGTGGACATCTAGTTTTGCATATCATTGTAATTGTGACTTTTAAAAGATTCTAAGTGTTTACTTGTAATGCTTTTTCAGTGACTGGTGCACAGAAATGTATGATACCATATATGAATTGATGAAAAATTGTATGGAATGATTGATTACAAGCTTTATATTATTATTGTATTTATATTGTTTCCCTCTAAGGTTCATAACAGTCCTCACTGTTACGGTTCGGTATATACTTGTCAGAGGTCTGTCAGCTTATTTTTTTCAAACCAAGAAGAAATAATTATTTCAGGACATGAAGTAAGAAAAGATGGAATCAGGTGAGTGTTCTAATGGTGAGGTTTTGCATTTTTATGTGAAAGATAATGTTGAGAACCCTTCCAATTCCAAAGACCTTAGTGAGTTAGAAGGTAATGTTTTATGTGGTATTTTTCTAGCACTTATCTAATCTCATCTGTGATCTTTGAAGCAGGCTGTTCGTTATTTTCCAGATTAATGTTGCCTCAGACGGTTGGAAATGCTTTCTTTGAGAGGCTGGCTGACTATATTCTGGTGAAGACTACATTTGGCTTTTCTTTGGCTTGGGATGGGAACTCTGGTATTTATATTAAGCTGACAGAAGATCATAAGGGAAAACCATGTGGCCTTTGTGGAAATTTTAATGGCAATAAATATGATGACCTGATACTGCAAAATAGTAAGTAAACAGTTTAGAAATACATCCTTACCTGATGTGAACAGCTTCCATGTTCACTTTAAATATAATACTGTAAAAAATCAGTGTCTTGTTTCAGTTATCTCAGTAGAAAATATAGTATCTGCTCTACTCTGCCTTATTACTAAAGGTGCTAAGGAAAAGGTCCTAGTTCAAGAAAGTATTTATATGTATCTTTAAGCCCTTTCTTGCTCAGCAAAGCACTTGGCGTATGTTTATCTTAGCTGAGGAAAGTGCCTTCAAATAATAAATAAATAAACAAATGCTTGTGGTTTTCTCTGTGTTTAAAGATGGAGGCAGAAGGAGAGAAGAGCCAAAATATTAATATCTGGAAAAAGCACCATCTCAAAGTCATTATATGAGCATTGTAAAAATCATAGTTGAAATATGTCAATTTCTCTGCTGTTTCCAGAGAGTTCCTTTTATCTCTTTGTTGGTATGCTGTATTATGGGCCTCTAACTGTAGGATGAGGAGTAGCCCAGTGCTTTGTCTGAGGCAGAGACGACTTGCTAAGCTAGTAGACTATTCTGTAGTCTATGTAGAGGATACACTGTAGGGTCTTTTGTCCTGCTTGCAGCTAGTGTGAAAAGATAAAAGGGGAAAAAAATACAAGCTTCATGATATGAGGAATATTTTTCTCAGTCTCTGATAAAAACAAAGATAAGACTATCTTACTGTTACCATTAATTGCTGAGAGAATCTAGTCCCATGGCCCTGCATATTCTTAAGTCACAGAAGTTATCTCATTGGAACTTTTTTTCCTCCTCTGTTTTTCCCCTTTTATGGTTGAGAGCAGAGCTTTTTGCCTTTCTAAGTGAAGGAAGACACAGTATACCTATTTTTGTACACTCTTTAAAGACCTGCTCAACCTAAATTTCTCATACCTCTCCTGCTATGAGAGCAGTAAGTTCCCTGTTTCATGTATTAACTTATGCACACCAGAGTATAGCTGTATGTTTAATAAATAGCTAAAAAGGGTGATCTGTAATAATGGAGAAAAACAGAATTTGGAGGAGATAATGAATTCAAACGATCTCTAACACCCAGTAATTTCAGTGTTTTTAAATGTATTGTCTTTTAGAAAGACTTTCAGCTCTTAGCTTTCTTCATTTCCAGAACTACATTTCTTCTTCATCATTATGATCATCATTTCTTGAGAATTTTTCTTTATCAGAAATGATAGTATTATTTTAGTGTACTATCAAGAGTGCTATGAATCATTTTAACCTTGAACAAGTTGTGTAACATGGTGCCTTTGTTCTGTGCAAATGCAAAGCATGAAATACTGTTATCTTCACAAGGATAGACTGCTAATTCAAATTACTTCTAGGCTGCAACATTTTTCTGTTTTCAAATCTTATAAACCATTTGGGTTGAGGATTTATCTCCATTAGCTAAACTACTTCCCCTAGTAGTGTAAGAGAAGCTCTTACATCTATCAGGAGTCTTCCAGAGTCTGAATGCTCTTTTTTTGTAATATCCCAAATGAAAAAATTGCTGAGAGGCATGTAATATTCCATTTCAAAGCACAGCTTAAAAACAAACTCTTTTTCTGTTTCCTTATCTTCATCTTTAATGGCATCTTTGTACTGCTTTACTGTACAAGGCTGTATCTGTGTATGGAACTGTTGCAAGGACAGTGATTTTATTTTGTGACATTTTTTGACGACTTAGAAATTCTTTTCAAGCCATGTTGAAATGTAAATAAAATATTTTTCATGTTTTTTGCAGAAGCAGAGTTATGTCACCAGGTTTACTGCTAGATCAAACCCCAGCTTTTTATATTTGGGAAGGAATTTCTGTGTAAAGAACTTATCTGTCAGAGAGGGAGAAATGTTTTAAGTCTCCCTGACTCTTAAGTAAAATAGACTGATGGTTAGGATCTTATCTTTGTTTATTTGTGAAGATCCAAGTACAAATATCTGATTAGCGTGCTTTGGGGCTTTCCACGTTTGCAGAGTCAAACTCTGTACATCTTGTGCTAGAAAAAGTAAGTAAAACTTAGTAAAGACTAAGTTTTGGGTAGTACAGCTCTGTGAAAAAAGCTGTAGCTTTCAATACCCTATCTCCTAACCATGCATAGATATAGATAAGCATAGCATAGATGCCGATCACTGTAAGGCCCTTCAGTGTGGAGGGAATATGCCCTTTTTAACACACTCAAGTACATACAGAAAATGTAACATTTAGTTCTTGATGCAAAAATATGGAGATTTTTGGTCTATTTCTTTACTGCTGCTCTTCTTGTATGTTCATGTTTCTTCCTCAGCCTGTTGCCATGACTTCCAGTCATGCATCTGGTTCATTAATTCTCCCATGCTCACGCTGTGAGGAGAGCTGGATGTGTAGTGATACGTGCTTGTTGTAAGGCTTTTTTGCAGTGAGGGGAAAGGAGGCAGATAATAGCACTAACTGACCTTTGTGAAACATGATGAAAGCTTTAAATTGTTTTAAAGAGATTTATTTGTTCTTGCATTTTCAATGCATTACGCTTGTCTGTATTTGTATATTTGTTACAAAATTGTCAGTGATTGCACTTGAAAAACACAACCAACAGCTTGTCATATGTTTTACAATAATTTAATTTCAATTTAGTATAAAATTTGAAATTCAAAAAGAAAGGTAACATTTTCCACACCATCTGTATGCTGAGCATATCTGTAACTGAGGTAATGAACACATTGAAAAACCACCAGAAGTTTCCAAGCTGCCTTTTATGTTTGTGTTGACAGTAATCTTTATTTTTCTCCCTGGATGTTCTTCTAATGTGTTCTTTCAGTAGGTGAATATACTGAAGACATTGCTGAATTTGCAAATAGCTGGGCTGTGCAAACGTCAGATGACATAGCTTGTGTACCTACTGCCTCAGATTTTTCCAGTCCTTGCTCAGCTAAGGCAGAATCCACTGAGGTAATCATATTATATATCTATATAGATACAGATATAGATATATTCTTAATCTTCACTGCTTAGTGATGGTACAAGAATCTAGCAATATACACTGTGTTGAAAAAGTGCCTTAAATGCATAGAGGCTTTGAGAAAGGGAACATTCAGATCAGGAATGTTGCTAGGGAATGTCTGAAGATCTTCAGATGCTTAGCTTAAAAGTACAGAGGCTCAGATAGGATGTGCAGTATGGCACAGGTCTGCTGGCAGAGCTCTTCATTGCTCCATTAAATTTGGGTTCTGTTTCCAATCCTGGCATCTTACACCTTAATTTTTTTTTGAAATTGTGATATACTGCAGAAGTAACATGCTCAGCTCCTACATTGACACAAAATGTATTTTTTGTCATTTCACACTGTTTTATCTCGGGTGGTTTAGGAGGAGCATGCAGTCGGGCCAGCCTAGGCAGAGAGGACAAATTTTAGCAAGAATAATAAAGGAGACATAGTAATAAATTAAGACTGTGAGATTTTCTAATTTCAATGGGGATATAAAGGACCCTTATTGGGGAAACAATGCTGAAAAGTATTGTGATTGTTCAGAAAGTATTTGCTACCTGTTGTTTACTGATTCTCCTTAATGCACAGGACATATTCTTCAAGTGCCAAATACTTCTACAGTTTCCTTTTCTCAGCTGTCATGAAAGCATAGATCCATATTCTTATATTTCTAGCTGTATGAATGATCTTTGCAGGTAAGACTGGAGTTCTTGACTATTTATTTTTGATGCATGAAGTGAATTCTCACTCTTTCTTTTTAGACCACTAATGAGCATCATTGAGGGAAGTTAGGAGGAGCCAAGTTCAAAGTGAAAGAGATGGTATTTCTCAGTGGGTAGTTTAGTGTGGAAACAACAAGCACAGAACCAGCCTGCTAAGGGAAATTTTGACTGCTAAAGCTTTACATGATTCAAACAAACACTAGACAAGTGCATGAAAGAGAAATCTGTGGAGAATCGCTAACAACAGAAGAGGAACTGATATTCATGAAAACCCTCAGACATGTGTTTGGAGGTCCTGAATCAAAAACACATGGATACTAAGGAAAATACCAATATTACTGGAGGAGCTGGACCATTTGTCTGACACAACTGGACTGTTTTTAGTAGAATTTTTCAGAATTGCTTTATTTATTGAAATTCAGAGTTGTCAAAAGAAATTCAACTCTCTGGCTTTGGTGGGAGTTGCACTTTCTCAAGCTGCTAGCATTATATGCAACCCAGTATTCTTTCCTTGACTCTCCAGATTCTTTAGTTTTTGTCTTTCAAGTTAAACTGGTGCTCCAGAGAGTAATGGAAGAGACAACTAAGCAGTGTACCACTTCCTTTTTAGTAGGATTTTCAAATTAAGTAGTAATTGCAATAAATAGAGGGATTTTTACCAGATACTATTGTGACCTTCTTGGAGTATTATAAGCTTAATCAAAAACATACAGAAAGGATCATGAGACTCTAAGTAAGAATCACTCAGTGTAATTCATTACATCTTATTGTTTCATCTTTGATGTATTTTTAGTCTTCTGCTTTACCATAAATTCAAGATGGAAGAATTGTGTTTGTAGGCAAATCTCCAAAATGTGCTTCCTGAAGTTTATCATCTGTACACTGAATTTGCTTAGAGAAGAGATGAGTTTTCTCTATATGGTCTGCTGTAATTCAGGAGTTTATTGTGACTTTTTCTTAGCAAAAGAAGAATAATGAAAGGCAAATTTTCAAATGTGATATTGTATCAGTGTCACAGTATTAAGGTGAGTTTGATTTTTGTCGACATGCATATGTGTGTTGATGTGAATTGTGTGAATGTTAAAAACCTGGGAGGAAGTTTCTCTGCCTCAGAACTTCATTAATTTAGGCTTATTCTGTTTATAAAAGAGATCTCTTCTTGTGGCTTAGTGTTAGTTTGTGAAGTTTTTTTGTGGGGCCATAGTATATGCCAAATATTCTTTCTATTAAGACCCATTTAATTGGATTAGAGAAGGATAGCTGGAGAGGTTCTGATCATTGTTAACAAAGAGTATAGTGGTGTTCGATTTGATAACAGATGCATTGAAAGCAGAATACAAATGCAATGTAACATATTCTTAAGACCATTGATTTTGGAAACATGATCTTGTGTGCTGAAAACCAAACTCACTGATCTTTCACAGTCATGCTCATAATAGAAATGTGCTATGACGTCGTGTCATAAAGGAGGCAGAAGGCCTAAGACGTAGCTCTTGAGGCTGTTGAGTTGTCCATTGTCTTCAAGATGAGGTCATGTTTCCTTTTTACCATAAGCAGCATTTATCTTTTTTGTAATAAAGTAGTGGTTTTGTTCATTGTGGTAATATTAAAATTAAATAACTTTTTGTGAGATCAAATGATAAAACCACATCAATATATTTAGTATAGCTCCTTCTTTTTCATAGTATTTTCACTGTGTGCTTTTATGAGTGATATCAGCTTTGTGTGAAATATCCTGCCCAGTGTCCTGTGGCAGAGATTTGCAGATGGCATTTGAGTTCCTTGATTCCTCTCTTGTTTTATCCTTTCAGAACGGATGATGAAGAAACATACTGCAGGGCGGTGACAGAGTATGCTAGAGCATGCTCTCATGCTGGGTCCCCAGTGAGAGACTGGAGGGATGACTTTCTTGCTTGTAGTGAGTCTTTTATTAAAGTATACTATGTGACTTTTGAGATACCCTTTGATGTAGTCATTTCAAATAATTCCATCTTGGCAGCATTTGTCACTATAGGACTCAAACCTGATGCTGAGGTAGATCAGCCAGCTTCACTATTGCTGGCTAACAACGAAGTTGATGGCTTGCTAGAGGAATATTTTCATTCCATTGTGATTTGATCTAGATGCATACAAAATTAGTGTTTCTGCAGATTGCTTGAAACATCAAGTGTGCTGATCATGTTCTAAGACAAAGAACAAGTAGCTCTGGAGATCTGATGTTGCCCCTTTTCCTGGATGGTCTTTCAGCCTATACTGGCCCTATACCAGAATTAATACAGTTAATCCAGCTCTTTCTAGTTATCACCACCACCCAGTTGAAGTTCAGTTTCATGTGCAAGGCTTTGTACTAGCTGAGATATGAGCTCATGTTCCCCTGTCACAGAAACCATAATTTCTTTTGGAGAGGTGATGTAAGAATTTGGTGAAGGAAGATTTAAAATACTGATTAGAGATTCACCACAGTTCATCAGTTAAAACCTCTCCAAACAATACATTGTACTTGATCTGAATAAATAATAATAATACTTGACCTGTACCACCAGCGTGCTGTACAGCAGTTTGTTTGAGGGACAGAAGGGTTCTCCATCATGGAAAGAGAAATTACACTAATGTTCAACATACCATGTATTTTTTTCTAGCTGAGAAGTGTGAAGATAGCTTTGTACACCGTGACTGTATCAGTTGTTGTCCACCAACCTGCACATTTGAAAAAGATTGTCTGGGCAGCAACCTACATTGCTTAGATGGCTGTTACTGTCCAGATGGTAAGTAGTGGTGATTTTATGTGAAAAACTATGTGTAAAGGTACTATCCAACATCCAAAGAGACTGTGCTTAAAGCCTGAAAATATGAATATTTTAAATTCTGCTTTAGCTGTTGTTATTCTCTCTGTAATTCTTCCTTTTATTGAGTTCTAAACATTTCTCTCGAATACAAAGGCAGCTCAGAATGATATACAAGTTAAAGTCTGAAGCCATCACTAATCATTGCTACAATAAGATATGGCATGGATTTAATCCTCTTTATTTGAATTATTAAAAAATTTATTGAGGTTCAATTTAAACAAAATATGTCTTATGCTCTGTACAAGAAAACAAACTTCCTAAGACCTGTACCCAATATAAATTATGAATTGGACTTTCTAGACAGACTTAACAATTATTTGATCTCAGAATCTTTTCATTTTTGAGTCTGTACAGTTGTACATGCTTAAGGCAGACATTTTGCATAAAGTAGCTATTCAGAGTGACAACTGCATTGAGAGCTTCACTGTTCATCACTGAGCTCTCTACGCTTGCTGGGTGACTCTTGTGCTGGTTCCTGGTTAAGACTGGTGAGATCATCTTCTGGCAGATTTGAATGTTTGAGTCAGATGGGGGAAGAGCAGTGATCCGGAGTTTGTTAATCTGTTTTTTATCTCATTTATTAACTCCCCTCCCAATAGGTCTCATTATGGAAAATGGAACTTGTATCTCTGTGTCGAATTGTCCTTGTATTTATCATGGAACTGCCTTCCCTGTTGGCTCAAAAATTGAACAAGAATGTAGCAACTGGTATGTGAAAGCCTTGTGTTCGTGTTTGCTTTCTCTGTGATTGCTGCCTGGGGTTAGTTTAGCATCGTAGTCACATTTACATTTGAAAGAATAGTTAGTGTCTGTGTTTTACAGTCTGGGTCCTGTGTATCACTAAAATATGCAGGATATTCTATGGAAAGGGTGAATTCAAGACATATTAATTAACTCAAAGCTGCTCTTTTTGCTAAAGATTGGAACACTGAATTTCTGGTTTTTGTGATTTTTTTTCCTTTTTAGTATTTGTATTGGTGGCATTTGGAACTGCACTGATCATGACTGCCCAGGTATCTGTATTCCATTACTCTCATCTCACCTTTTCCCATTTGCTTCCCTAACTCAGTGCATTATATCTATGTCTTGTTTTCTATTTCCTTTTTATGCCTGCTATACTTTGGGGCAGGTAGCTTATTTTTACTGCCTGTGAAGTACCTAGGCCAGATATAAGGATCTCCTCAATTATAGGTGCAGCTGTGATGCAAAGAATAAGAAAAGCATCATTCCAGTGCTCAGTGTGTTGTATTTTCTCCCTTGTGACAGCAGTTCATATTTGGATAAAGATCCTTATCTTTGAAGATAGTCTGTAATGATTTACTCAGAAGAACATGCAGTAGTCAGGTAGTGAAAGTCCCTTGGCAGTTCTGTATCTGAGACAAGATACAGAAACTTGTGGAAGAGAGAATTTTTTTACAAACTAAGGAGCTTTCTCTGAATGAGGTAATAAACAAGGCTTAACACTTACTAAGCAAGGCTTGAATGTTACACTGTAGTGTAAAACAGTTGACACTGACAACAACTCTGTGTGTCTTGTGTGTGCATGTGAGGGGTTAAGTATGACTACTCTAGTCTGGTCCTAGAGACTGCATGTCTTTTAGTAGTGGGAGCAGGTTAGATGTGCTCCCACAGAACACTTTCTGCAACAGTTGCAGCCAAAATTAACCTAGTTTGTGTACTCTGACACTGTGCAATGATGTGAAGGAAAGTGCACTTAGTGGGGATGTGCTGGAGACTTGCTTCAACAGTGCACTCCTGATCTGATCTGAAAAATGAATATAAATATACCCTGGGGACAGACACCTGAAGATTCTTCATACCTGGGGTAACAAGCAGTGCCACGTAGTACCTAGAAGGAAGGAGAAAGAACCTTGTCCTCTTTCACATTCAGAGATGCCAAAAGGTGATGGGGAAGATTCTCGAAAGAAGAAGGAAGATTCAGAGTTGCAATAAAGAGAACTCTTTTATATTTTAGAGAACTTGTGACTCAAAGGCATCTCATCTAATTAGAACCAAAAGATGCTGCACATTGGTGCATGTGATACAAGAGGTTATCTGATGGAAATAGGTGTACATAACATATTTTATTTCCAAATGCCATAATAACTAGGTGAGTTAGCCTGGACTATGTGCTTAGAAATAAGGAGAAAGATTCTTATTTATTTCCCTTCCATCATTTACAGGATAATGATATGTTCTTATGCAAGTGAACATTTTTGTTTATCCTTTCTCTCTCAAGCTGAGTGCTCCATCACAGGTAGCTCTCATTTCACAACATTTGATGGCCGTCATTTTACCTTTCTTGGGATTTGCCAGTATATTTTGGTAAAAGGCACTGGGAAAAACAAATTCACAATCACTTTACAGAAAGCACCATGTGGACAGGTAAGTCAACATTCACAACAAATGTGCCCATCCATATTCCACTCAATCTTGTGTAGGTTCTCTTGTAAACTATTGGGTTAACAGGAAATATAAATTGGAAACATTTTACAGCTTTTTTTGTAAGTGGTTGTATTGCCTCCTCTAAAATCAACTGCACCTTTAGTGGAATAAAGTCTAAAGAGTTATTAATTTTTACATATTAAACAAGTATACACATCTTTGGTTATGATACAAATAGATGCCTTTAGCTTTAGAAAAGCTCTTACTGGCAGCACTGAATAAGTTTAATACACTGCTAGTTAAGCAATAGATTTGTTTTTTTAGTAGCTTTAGATTTTCATTTGATATGTTGCAGCATATTTAATTTTCTGGAGCAATGCCTTTTAGAAAACTACTGGAGAGACTAGCCACCACACGTTCTTACTGGAAAGTATTTTGGGAGGTAGCTAACAAAGGGCTTCATGAACAGGGGTGCTTATAAAAGGTACTTATCCATGAGACTGGATTTAACGATATTAATAGTCACCTCAGCTCTCAGGAGAAGGGGCTTTGGGTGTGTGACTCACTGCTGCCCATGTGCTGAGGGCTGGGATGCCTGAAATCATCAGCAGAGATGCATTGAAGCTGCCCTACTGTGAGAATGGCTCTCACCTCCCTTCAAAAGCTAGACTGAGCTGGTGCCTCTGCTTTTTTTGTAAGGACCTCCTTCTCCTGCGTAGCTGTTGAGACTCCTCTTTCTGCATTTCAGGTGGCCTCAAGCATGAAATGGTTGGTTAGGTAGCCCCTGAGTCACAGAATCACAAAGGTTGGAAGAGACCTCTAAGATCATCAAGTCCAACCATACCTATCACCAGCATACCACTAAACCATGTCCCTGAGTACCACATCTAAATGTTTCTAAATGAGTCATAAGGATGCTACTGAAAATAACCCTTGGCAACTCTATGCACCTTGGAAAGTTTCTGGATGAAAACATAGAGGCCTTGGGCAGCATAAGATACTTGATTTAAGCTAGTTATGTGTCATCTTTTGTCCTCTACTTAATCTTTTGTCCTGTTCATAAATTCTGCCTTAACAGCATTCTAAAATGATGAATTGAGTTTGTTTATAAGTCACCATTGTTTTGATAGTCAGCTCTTTATAAATTATTGTAGTATTATTCTGGAGAAATGATATCCTTTTGATCTGCAGCTAGAGATTGTGACTACATTTCGAGGCAAGAAGCACCTTCATGTGTGCAATAGTTTCTTTCTCCTGCATTGCTGCATTTAAGCTCTGGTTGCAACAGTTTTATATAGGCAGGGTTAGACTCCTCTGTCCACCTACTACTAGCCTGCCATAATAGCTAAAATACATTCTCCTTGCTCTTACATGCATATACAATGTTTTATTATGTTCTACATACAATTTTGGGTGCTCTGTTTAATGTTTTACGTGATAGTTTACAAGTGATTTACTTGATGACAAGTAATTTATACAACTGTTTTTTCCCTTGTTGTTGTTGCTGTTGGCTTTTTCCCTGTTTGTGGTAATATTAATATCTTTGTTTCTGATGCTGAAACTTGTTTCTGCTTAGAACTTTGACCACGCCTGCATTGAGTCTATAACACTAGTTCTTGAAGATGATGCGAGCAAACAAGTAACTCTCACAAGATATGGTCGAGTCCAAACTGGCCCTAACCAGGTTTTTAACCTTAATGGTAAGAAGTGCATGGAGTAGAATTTGACCAGGCTTCACATTCTTTATTTTATAGGCTCCAGGGCTTTTGAATAATACCTGTCTATGAAAAAGGAATTCCTTCAAATATAACTTAGGAAATGTACAATCATTTACTTCTTACAACCTTAGTAATGGCTATAGAAATGTACTTTTTCAGCCTGTCAAATAGAGTCTTTCATTATACCCTCATTTCTTTGTATTTCTTATCTTGCAGAGTACCTAGAAATTCCACTCATTTTGTTTGTGTTTAGGGAGGAGGAGGTAAGAAATGAAGGGAGGTGAAGAGAGGTTTGAAATCATCTTGATGCTGATGGTGTCTAGCTTGATTAAAGCTTTTTGGATTAAATGCATGCAAAAAAAATTCATGTGCTCTGCAGGATATGTGTTGCTTCCAGTGCTAACTTATGTTGTGATTTCAGGCACCTTACTTCACTTTGTTTTGGAAAATATAGAAAAATAAATCAGCCTTAAAAGGATGTTATAAAATTAAGCACTGAAGGTGGAAATTATATTGCTAAATTTCATATCCTACAGTGATTAGTTCTTGCTTAATTTTTAGTCCCTTTTTGAAAGAGTAAAGTAGGAGTTTCACTTCCTTTGTCAGCCTCTGGCAAAACAAGAGTTTCGGGAGTTTGTGACGGTGGTTCCAGCTATGGCTTTTCTTCACTGAATTTGCCCAATCACAGATCTGCTTTTGGCATTCACACCTTCCTGTGGCAATGAATTTCATAGCTCAGTTATACTTTCAGTTGCATTGATAGTTCTACTTCATAATTTCATTGATGATTTCATTTGACTTTTGAAACAGTCCCTATTCACTTTCCTGTCTCTTTTCATAGTCTGCAACAAATATAATCTATGCCAAATATATTGGTGTTACGCTCTTGATGATTGGCTGTATCAGTATACTAAGTCTTATCAGCTAAAGACCTTTGTAAGCTCACTTAAGCATTTTATCTGCCTCTCTCAGTTTATGCACCTAAGTGTGTGTATGTGCATGCACAGAGGCTGTTCATGAAGGTAGATCTGCTTTAAGCCTGCAGCTGCAAGTAATCCAACAATGTGCAGCAGATGAATTGTGTGACTGTGAAATTTCCATTTCCTTGCATAATGGATTTGTTGGGAAGGAAAGCTGGGAATTTGATAGGGCTTTAGTTCACATACAGCCGAAGGAAGGAGCTGTACTGATTGTCGTATCAATAGAAGTAATAGAGAAACTTCTCTGTAAAGATTGCAGTACACTTTGCAGACATCTGTTAATTAATCTTATCACATCCCTCAAGACTAAGAAACAAGTGGTTTCTTGTCTTCTCGTTGTCAGAAGCAGGCTATTGCACTGCTTTCTTCAAAACAAAATCAAATGTGAGAGTGGTTTCTGGATAACTCAGAGGTACAGTAAGGTGAGAGATTTTTTGATGTCGACGGTAGTTGCAATTCCTGATTTGTGTTGCTAATGAAAAAGAAATGTAGTCTCATAAATTCAGGTGAAGGATGGGTGAGGTTATTTGGCTGCAGGTGAGGTGCATAGTTTCTCATTTTGCTCTGAGTTTTCAAAATCTATTTTGTTCAAGGAGTAAACCAGTACAACTTGGAAGTTGGATATCAGTGACTTTGTTTTTCTTTTTCTTTTGCTACATGCAGGGGCTATTGAAATTCAGAATATATCTTCTTTCTTTGTTCAACTAAAAACTAGTTTTGGTTTGAAGATACTGTTTGCTAAAGATGGAGAGAGGATCTATGTTCAAGTTGATGTCAGCTGGAAGAGAAGAACATTAGGACTATGTGGAACTTACAATGGGAATTTAAGAGATGATTTTCTGTAAGTTATATAGTGTATATTTAGATAGTGTTTAATAATAAATGAAATAATTTGTAAATTTTAATATCTGATCATTCCATTTCATTAACGTGCTTGTACTTCATTAAGCTAGCCAATATAACATTTTTTAATTACTTAAGTTAATCACTTTTCAAACTCTGAAAGTCATAAATCTAACTAAGTCGTTCAAAGATGTTTAGCTAAGAGATTCTAGGAAGCTACCATATTATTTTTAGAAGTTATTGGATGATAATATTACTTGAATACACTTTTTCCTCCCTGATGCAAACACATGAGAACTGACAAAAAGAGTAGATACTAGCATCATCCTCAACTGATTAACACTTCTTACTGCTTAATTTTTTTCCCCCACATCAAATTTTTGTGGAAATGTAATTCTGACCCAGAAGAATAGTTTAATTAGAAAAGCACACTTTCCTTATTCTTGTCTTTAATTTCCTCCAAAGTTCTTCAAGTTTTAATACCACAAAATTTTGCTAGCAATAACAAATGCTTTTGAAATTCTTGGTGCAAAACAACACCAAAATGCAAACAGCCTCCTTCTAAAACACTGACATTATCTAACAGGTCAAATTTTTGACATTTCAATGAACATACATCCTTGAATAAGGGCTGAATTCTCCTCTCATCTTCTCCAACTGATTTCAGTGTATGTTTTTGAATTAAGCACAAGTGAAAGCAGTCGTTGAGTGTAAGAATATTTTGGAGTAAAATACTGATAAAATGCCCTCTCTTATTTTATACCTCACAGAACTTCTTTGGACACATTAAATGTTCAATGTCACTATGCCTCTAAGGCTTTTTGATGTATTTGTGTCCTCATCCATGTAGTCCATAAGTTCAGCAGGACTCTTGTTTCTTTTCCTTTTCAGCTCTCCAGCAGGGATGATAGAAGGGACCCCACAACTTCATGCCAATGCGTGGAAGGTTTCCTCAGCTTGTTCTGTGCCTATTAATGTTCCTGTGGTTGATCCCTGCAATGTTAATCAGCAAAATGGTATGTTTTCATATGGGAATCTGGATTAGCTATTATGGGACATTTTTTGTCTTCGCAATGAATGTGTCGTACATACATGTATTTCAACTTCATTTTTAGATGTGCACTCTTTCTTTCCTTTTTTGGTTTTTTTTTGGCAAAGACCTTTCTTTCCATACATTTAACATGTAAAATGAAGTAAATTCTTCATAAATACAAGCTAACTGAACATCTAATGCTGAGTGTGCTGGCCATGAGTCCTAAATTCTGTTGTCCAATATACATGCAGAGTACTAGGCAGACCATCATCTGTAGTCCTGCAAATTATGCCATTCAAGAGGAATGATGTGATGCATGTTTTCAGATTGACAAAGAAAGTGCAGGAGACAGTGTCTTGCTGAGACAGTGTTCAGATCAAAAGTACTATCTCTGGCTTCTCTGTGTTCGTTGCATTAAAAGTTTCCCTACCCTCCATGTATCATCTCTGACACAAACTGATGTAATCAGTCTGAGATCTGTGGATTTCTTTAAATTCCTGAGTAAAGACTTAGTTTTGGCTGGTTGACATTCCTGTGTCTTGCATTGTACTTTCACTGTCTTCTCCTTTCCATGTTGCTGTTCTTTTCAATTATCTAAGACAATGGACAGACACTGGTTGCCAATTCTGGCAGAATTTAGTGTAATGTTTTTCATGTTTTAGACATAAGGATGCCTTACTAAGGATGTGGGATCTGGCCATATTTAGAACCTGTAGGAGCAAGCCTAGAATAACCATGAAACTTTAAGAATCTGGGACATTCTGAGACTTTTTATGGTTTAGCACTGGCTGTCTTCTGAAGCAGTACATCTCAGCCAAGTTAGTTCTCTCCAAGGTATTTCACGCTTCACCTTCAGTTCTGTGCTTCTCCACTGAAGGTGGAGTTTGACTTAAATGTAAGCTGCTTAGAACAGAAGGGTGGACTATATGACCTCCAGAGGTCCCTTTCAGCCTGAATTTTCCTGTGATCCTGTAATCATCACTGGAAAAAACAGTCTCTGAGTAAATGGTCCTGCCCCATGTTACCATCTGTGCTGAGCCAGCGCAAGTATTTTTGCAGGTCTGTGATGTTAATCTGCTGAAACTGAAAAGAAATAATTGCTTGTTTGTTTACTTATTTTGTCAGGTTTCTTTTCAGTCAAGTCAAGTTCACTCCTTGAATGTAGTTTACTGAGGGACTCTAGAAATCCTTTGTGTCAGTGTATGTATATGGGAATGACCAGGGAGGATGAAGGGTAGGGACCCTCTTTTATCAGCAAAATGGACTTAAATATGTTCCACACTGTGGTGTTCCTGAGATAGTCTATCACTTGCGTAGTAGTATGTGACAGTGGTAGGAGGAGGGTCTGTTGGTGCTAGAAGGCCAGAGTGGGACTTGTATGCCCTCAAGCTCCAGTTTGTAATGCTTCCTGAGCCCACAAGTACATGGCTACTGCTGATTTAAAAGCTAAATGAAACTTCAAGCAGGAAAAAAACATATTCTAAGCTTTGGAGGACTCTTTAACTCTTGAAATATATTAACTATTTTGAAATGTATTTTGCCATTTAAGTTACCTGTACTACTAGAGGAAGCCATGACTGGTTTTATGTAGTTGTTATCTTAATTGGAGTTTATTGTGGGGGGAATTGCTTACAATATCCATTTTAAACTATAGAACCTCGCAGAAGAACACTGTACACAAGTTTTTGTTGCACAACTGGCTGTGTTTGGTTTTAATATTCTGTGCTATTCATATGACTATTATTATATTAAAATGGATCAGGCTAAAACAATGTCACCTTCTCTTAGCTGGGTATGCATCTCACTGTGATATCATCCATCAAGAGGTTTTTGCTCCCTGCCATGCCTACATCAGCCCAGGATTATACTACCAGCTATGCCGCTTCGATGCGTGCAAATGTGGAAGCAGCTGTTTGTGTAATGCTTTGGCACATTATGCTTACGTCTGTAGTAAGCATGGGGTCATTGTTGACTTCAGATCTCGTATTTCTTACTGTGGTGAGTAACATTTGCAGAATTGAGTATCTTTTAGAAATTACAGTTATTCACTCCACAAAACAAGGGGTTGACCTTTTTTGCTGGAAACTCAAATTATGTCATGGGCTAATGACATACTCAGAGGAGAAAGCTAATAGCCTTTACAGAAGGCATCTGAGTCAGGGATCCTGAGCTGTCTCATGAGGGTTGCCTGTCCCCTTTCATTGGCTATAGAGAGAATTTCAGTTTCTGACTTTGTACCCCTAAGTCATAGGGAAGCCCTTATTAGGCTAACATAGTCAGAGAGTGACAGGAGCAGAGCTGTTCCCTAAGGGGAGGCAAGCTGAGGTGGCAGGGACTCCCCAGGGTGGGCAGGGTAGCATGGTCAGTGATTTGCCAAATAGGATATAGCAGTGATTTAAAACAGGGCATTTCTAAACCATAGAGTAATGCCTGAACCTTAACCAGACCATTCTTCCTTTCTTGGAAGCCCGAGTTGCTAGACAGACAGACCCACCTCACAGAGTTAACATATATAAAGAATAGACAAATACTGCTTGCAAAGTAAACAATTCTAGCCAAAGAACTGTCTCACACAAACTCACCTGAATCTAAACATTTCTAACTAATGAAGTCAGTAAATGAGCATATTTTTCCAATACATTTTAACTCACCCCAGCAAGACACCATTTTACTTTGCTGTTTTGCACTCCTATGATGTACTGCTGTTTTCTGTTTTTCACGTTGTAAGAGTATGTTGGTCTCCCTTCTTTCTCCCTCTCTCTCCTCCAGCTGTGATGTGTCACAGTGGTATGCTTTATCATCAGTGCTCTTCTTTTTGTAAACACTCCTGTGCTTCACTTTCTATGGCAAATATCTGTGGTGATGACTGTGCAGAAGGATGTAATTGTCCTGATGGGAAATATTTTGAAGAGTCGGTCAACTTTTGTGTACCAATGTAAGTCATAAGAAAATAGAATGTATGCTCAGGCACATTTTGCTTTTTTCAGCAAGATTTAAAGTAGTTTTCTGGGTGTTTCCCTCAATATTTAGACTGCCTAAACAGGAGAGTAAACAATATGTGAAGATTTCATATTCTTTTGCACTAATGAATAGTTGGGCCACATCTGCTACTGGGTGTACAGTACCTCAAAGATATGTCACACTGCTTTAGAGAGGGGTGATTAAACTTAATTCATAGGAAAGCATTTTCACATGAAAACCTTGGGGTTTTAACACTTAAGAAAAAACAAGAAGGAACCTATGTAGTAGTAACTTATAAATTCAGGGATAGTATAGAGAGAGTTGCTAGGAGTGCCTTTTTTCTGTCTTACAATGTAAATCCCTTAAGTCAAATAGAAGAAAGTGGTCAATGAAAGGAAATAGTTTTTCTACATTATGTACCAAAGTTTTACAGCTTACCACCATTGGAAGTTACAGAGTTCAGGTGCTGAACTAAAATCAAAATTGCTTTAAAAACAGGAATGTGTATTTATGTAAATTCCAAGATTAGTTATTGCTGTTTGTTGCAACATGTATTTTAGAAAGAACAGTTAAGTTCATACTGTAGGGATAAAGACTGTTTCAAACTACTAAAGAGTGTGAGGTAACTTGCTATTCCCATATTTTTGCATGGTTTCTAGGGAATTCTCTTGCTGACTCTATCCTATCTGGTTCTTATCACAGAGAGTTAATGATTTTTGCTATGATAATTCTTCCATCCCATGATTTTGACAGTACTTTGAGTGGGAATTACACGTTGCCATACTACTCCCACAACTGAGAGAAAAAGTTTCTTTCTATAAGACTAGTGCACAGAAAGAGCAAATAAATAATATGGAGACTGAGGAAAATCCTGGCTTTGTTGAAGATGGTAGGAGTTTTGCTATTGAATTCAATGAAGTCAGTGTCATCCTTTAATTTCTGCCTTTAGAAGTACACTTTTAATTTTAAGATTGAGTTAAAGACGCCTGCTTATCATAATAGCTTGGTAAATGGATTGCCCTTAAATGCCATTTCATCTTGCTTTTTTATCTACATAGATAAATATTCTTTTAACAGATCTGCCTGTCATTGTCATTACAAGGGCAAAGCCCTCCAGCCTGGAGAAATCCTCCCTATGCCAACAGGCTCCTGGTAGGTTTGAGCTCCAAGAGTTGTATCTTTCATGTATCAGAGTTTGGATGCTGCTCAAAAGCTCTGAGAATTTTTTCACATAGAATGAAGGTCTATTGTATCAAGATTTGAGTTTTGTGACACACTTAGTAAAAGGCAGTCTAATATAAATTGGATTATGTACCTGCTTATTTTAACAACAGGAGACCTGGAAAATTCTATATGCCAGAGACTAAAGAGTGTCTCAAAACACACGTAGAGGTTGCAGTCCTGTTCTTAGGCCTGAGGGCATTATGATAGAAATATGAGGCTGGTTTCGGAAGAATAAACAGTGTGATTCTATTTTGGAAGGTCTTTCAAACAAAAGCTTGCAGGGAGCTATATTTGTGTCATTTTGTATTATTAATTCCTGATGGAATCCTGACCTCAATGAAGTAAGCAGAGAAACCTCCAAGGTTTCCTGGTCAAACTTATTCATTTTACAAGAAATACTCTCAACCTACTGATTTAAAATCACATCTGTGACTTGTGTAAAGGTTGATTCTTGCTGAGATATTATGTATTGTAGTTATAGCTACTGAAGCTTAGTAATCATGTAGTTCAAAATGTGGCTTCATTTTTCTGCCATTGCTATGCCTTGGCAATGCTTTGGGTTTTTCACTTTTTTTTTTTTAAGGAAAAGGAAAAAAAGTGGCTACTAGGTTTATTATCAAATGTGTTTTTCTGCAATTCTTTATTTTGTCATAAAAGAATCAAGCTGTGTACCCTAATGTTTGTGGAACAGGAAATTTGCATAGTGTATCCTTCCCTGCTCACCAAAGTGGATAAGGTTTTGTATTACACTGCCAGAATCCTGAATCACCTGGCCCTATGTTCCTGCAGAGGCTAACATATCCAGCTTCTTTTTATTTCAATGAAAGTTAGGCAGTTAAATAGTACATAAACACCTTTATGAGTTTGGGCCCTCATTACTGATCAGTGGTTAGAAAACACCAACAAAATGTTGGTAAGAACTCATGCTTTCAGATTGTAATCCTCCTTCTGCTAATGATTTTTGTTGTTTAAACTGGTTAAGTTGTATTATCTTTTTTTAACACAGTAGGTATGAAGCTTTTTCCCCTGGAATAAAGATGGGTTTGTTTTCTTTTTTCAGTCAGTGTTTGAATGGAACAGTGAAATGTATTGAAACCACTACAGAAAATACAGGTGATTTACAGTCTTATCTCATATTACAGTTGCAGAGAGGAAGTTTTTGACATTGAACAGTCTTTTGGTTTTCTCCTCATATGTATTTTCATTATGAGATACTTAATGTCATGACATATTTAAAATAAGAGATTAGAAGCAGAAGTTGTCTAGTTGTTTCTTTTTTTTTTTTTTCCTTTTTTTGTGTAGCACAAATTGTACAAACAAATCACTTGAGAAATTAAAAACAAATTACATATGAGGTGTAGGTCAATATGTTCTTGTGGAAATATGTAAAATTAGGCTCACTATCCATGTTTAGGAAGCTTTAAGATCTTTATTTCTAGAATGTAAATTTCTAATTAATTTCTAATGGATTTAGAAGAGATTTTGGTACACTAAAAATTAGCCCACTTCTAAAGATTCTGTCTACCTAAGGCATAATTAATCCAATTTAAAGAATGGACTGTGTATCAGATTCAGGGTTCAGAGACACAGATGCTTAATATTAAGTTTTGTTCCTTTTTTATAGTAAAACATATATTAATTTTATATCTCTCTAATACAAATGAAGTTACAGACTTTTATTCAGATTATATTCTTGTTCGTACTGTAATATAGGCTAACTGTGCATTAAAATAAATAGATTGTTAACAAAAACAAATAGAAAACCTTCAGTGTAAAGAAGCAGTTGATCTCATTTAACTTGCATTTGCATTTGAAGTTCACATATGCCCTGAAGGAAAAATCTACTATGACTGCAGATCTCCTGTGCCTGGATTACCAGCAGCAGGCGTGAATTGTGGGATCTCTTGTGCAAACCTTGCCATGAACTTCTCCTGTGTCCCCTCACCACCCTGTGCAAGTGGCTGCATTTGCCCTCCTGGGTAAGTTTTGGCAGAACAACCTGGAGCACAAACTATATACATATTTTTCTCAGTTTAACTCTGCATACTTTTTCAATTCCAGTGGTATCACACCTCTAATTTTGAAGCTATTGTTCTATAAATTTTTGCAGATATACAGTCACAGTTAAAAGGCCAGCTCTTTTGTCTCTGAGAGCCTTTTCTCTTCCCTGCTTGTGTAAGGCTCCATGCTATATTGCTTCCTGAGCTGGAGTCCCACAGTTTCTCCATCCTGAGACCACGATTCCACTGTCCCATGAGATAGCCAGTTTGCTGCCAGTCTGATTGGCTGGTATTTGAGACTTTCTAGACTAGAGATGACTCCCACTACTTGCACAGTAAAATATGAGAGTAGAAGCAAACATGACAGAAAAAAGTAACATAAACCATCTGTGTTCCTGCATAATGCCCAAGTAATTGCCTCACCTAAACTGCTACTTGGGCTTAGAGTACAGAAGCCCAACCTGGGCCAGGAGTGTGGGCTGGATCCTGCCCTCTCTCCCTTTAGTCTTTCTGCCCTTCTCAACTCAGCCAATGTTTTTGTTTTCTCAACTCATGGATTTAGTGCCCAGAAACAGTGTGCTGAGCTTTACAGGGGTGAAATCAAAGTATAAAAGCTAAAAGTATTCGTTGTGAAGTTTCTGTCAGGATCGACCACCCCCCCCCGCATCTGTTTCCATTCCCTCCCCGATACCTGCTGCGTGCACTTTCAGATTTGAAGAGTCAAATGTGTTGTGGAAATTGCTGCAGTTTGGCCTCAGGTGGAGTGCTCCCTGTTTTTAATCAACATTTGGTTTTATTTCACTGTGTGTGTAGCAGTGGTCCCCTGACAGTGTATCAGTTGTGCATAGATCAGAGGTAATGAGACTGCCAAAAGTTCCCTTCCAGTAACTTGTTCATAGATGACTAAGCACAAGTGAAGGACAGATTTCAGGCATAGCTATTTAAGATTTCACTAATGGTTCTTGTCTGGTCCATAGACCAACCTCTGCCTCAACTGAGGAGTTAGCTCTCAAGACAATTGGTGTTATAGGAATAAACAATTATTTTTGACACAAAAATGCATGAATCTGTGCAAGGCATCATATTAAAACTAGTAAATTTTTATGGAAACATCACCATGATATTTACATGAATTTAAACTAGCAGCAGTCATGAAAGTTCATTTGAAAACAAGTAATTAAAATATAAGTTAAAAATGGAAATTGAATATGTTACTTGCTTATTTTCTGAATGATAAGTATAAAAGGCATACAGACAAGCCAAATCCCAATTTTCTGTCAAATAATGGAGTAAAACACGTGAATTGGCTCCAAGAAGTGTGTATGGCTCTTAGCTAGGAAGGGGCTAGCAGAGTTATCTTAAAAATTGGGTTGAGAAGTTCTCTTTTTTATGCAAGAAAATATTAAGCATATACCTCATGATACTATATCTGTATGGAAAAGTCATGAAAGCCTTGTTTGGATAAGTTTTTCTGTTAGGTCATTTTCTTTTTTTTTAATTCTCTAAACCTGCTGTTCTTCTGTTTGTTTCTCCTTTCCCACATTATTTCTACCACTACCCATTGTTTGACCTAATGACCTAAACTTTTGGGGTGGAATCTTGAATTCTGCTGGAGACTGGCACCTTCTAGCATCCCAGGTATTAATGATGCTCACAAAGTAAAGCAGCTCATGTGTGGTGTTGAAACCCTTTCTTTTGGAAAGTCATGAGAGGATGGAATCTAGTATACAAAAATTAGTCCTTAGTAAAATCAACTTAGGAAAATTGTTTCTCTTGTTAAAAGTCTTGCATGACAGCTTGTTGTTCTTTTAGTCACTAGTTAAAAAGGTGATGAATAAAGAACACTGAAAGTCTCTGGTATGCTATAAAAATTGAATAGAATAGCTCAAATTTTCATGAGGAAATGGACTGGGACTGACAGTAAATTCATTACCTAAAGATACAGCCAAAGTCACCCTAACACTGAGCTGGAGATACAAGAGGATAAATTGAATTACAGAAGTACTTTCAAAGGAAACCTCATGTGGCTATGTTATTCTCCTGTCTTTAGGTAGCATCAGCAATACCTTTGTTATTCTTGGCAGATACTTCCATTGACAGAGACTCTAAGTCATCTTCCCAAGCTATCCATTCTAGTGCTTTTCTGTCTTTAATAATTTTTCTGGACACCTGACTCTTTCACTTAACTGACTAATCTTTAATGAACAGTAATTATGGGGAGAGCAAAACTGTAATCTATGTATTCCACTTAACTTCAACTTCAAATGAAGCAAACTCGAGATCATACTTTGAAAACATACCTCTATTCTTTCAGCTGTGTGTTGCAAGGACAACTGCAGGGATTGCTCCCATAAAGAGCAGCATTGGGAATGTCAATAATTTTATTTTATTTTTTTCTTAAAGTTAATCTTACAAAGCAGATGGAAATGAGGTAATAGTAATACATGGTTAATCATATCTCTGAGTCACTTATTCATAACCTAATTAGATTTGCTGCTTTTTGCATTGAATGCTGCTGTTTTGTCTTAACCTTGTTACTTGTCTCCACTTCCCTGGGGTAGGCAGGTAACCTCCACCACCACCCTTCATAAACTGTGTTTCTTTTGTCCTGCTAACTCTGCAACAGCTGCCACAGCCCAGCTCGCTGTGCTGGGAACAGGATGGCTGCTGTTTTGTGCAGAGGAGCAGGCACATCAGTCTGGCTGCTTCCCTGGGACAAGAGGGAGAGGAAGCAGCAGGGAAGGAAGGGCAGCCCTGCTATGGCCTCAGCAGCATGCGTAACACACAGGTGCTCTGCAGTTTTCAGGGAGGAGTACCTACACTGCCTGTGCTTTTGCGTAGGAGCTGCTGCCCCACATCAGCATACCTCTTTGGAGGTAGAAGGAGCTGTAGCTGTGAGCTTTGCAAGGTCTCCAGCTGTGCATAGTGGACATCATTTGATTCAAACAGCTTTTGCTGCTGCAGCAATTGTCCTTGGATGGATGGAAGATGAGTAGCCATTGGCAGGGTTTAGACAAGTCTCTACACTTTCAGATATGTTGATCTACTTGTGAATTTCTGCTTTCCTCTTAACAATTCTTTTATTTTGAAGGATGGCTGAGCATAGGGGGAAATGTTATATCCCTGAGAGCTGTCCATGTACCTGGAAAGACAGGGAATTTATGTCAGGAGAAGTGATAGCTACACCATGTTATACCTGGTGAGTAGCATGTATTTTGCATACTTTTAAATCACTTGGGTCTGATAGAAAAAAATGTGTGGAGTACATGGAAATTGAAAAATGTATATGCTTGTTCATAGACAGTTATAGGATATATCTTTTATTAGGCTCATCAGTAGACTTGGAAGAGTAGGGAGACTTTTGGGTGAGTGCTTCTTCAGGTCTGAAAAGGAAGCAGACGATATCCAAGTTGAAAAACAGTTGAGAACAAATGCTTGACTCCGCGGATATCAGTTAATCTCTGAAAGAAAAGACACTTGACATTTTGGAGATTAGAAGACAACCAATGAGAAAAAAAGAGAAATTAAATGCATGACAGCAGTAAATAGCCTGCTCCTTTGGGAACTGCAGTGTTTGCAGTGTGTGTTATCAGTCAGCAGGAGTGACTGTACAGGAAGAAGACGGGCAGTAAAAAAAAAAGGAAATAAAAAGCATTAGAACTGGAAAATGAGCTAGCACTTAGAATCTTTTTAAAGTAGCCTTACCTGGCTTATAATGATGCAAAACAGTTTCTCATCCATTGTAATTTGCTAGACAAAATATCTGTCTTCAGTAAAGTATATATTTAATAATAATAAAGAAAAGTTTGGCATGGCAGTTTTTAATCAGTTAGAAACTTCATTGGCAAATCAACTGAGTTTATACACTTACACTGCCTTCATACAAATTCATGTGTGTTGCTGAATATTGCTGACAGGAAAAGTAATCCACCAAAAAATCAGTGTTTACTTCTTAAACTCATCCTGTACTTGTCTGATACCCTGAAATCTTACAGGTAGCAACTAAAGGTCTTTTGCATTGAATACGTGCAGATTTTAGTCAAAATTTCTTGAGAAAAAGTATAATATTGATGTTTTATGTATGAGATCATTGTGGCATGCTGTCTGATCTATACTGGAGGCAGTGATGGAAACACTTTGCATAAGCCATAAAAATGTTAAGATTTTGTATTAATTACTTATGCATGTTTATTGTACATGTGTGCTGATGGCAAAATGCTCAACACTTTTCTGCCACGGCATCACCAATAACTTCAGAAGCCATCCACAGAATAGTTCTGTGTTTCAAGGTCTGAAAATTTCCTTTCATGAATTTCTGTATGACTTGAAATAAAGAACCCAAGAAAGTTTTTTCTTAAAATAAAATGAAAATGACCCTGCTGTGAGAAGACATTGTTTGTTAATTTTCCTTACAGTGTTTGTCGGAGAGGGATATTCAATTGCACTAGTTACCCCTGTCCTGCTGTATGCACTGTTTATGGAGATCGACATTATTATACCTTTGATGGATTGGAGTATGATTATGTCAGTGACTGCCAAGTTTACCTGCTAAAGGTAGGAGAATTGTTCATACATTTTCATGTGTCCAAGTGAAGGTTTCCATGAGAGAGCAAGTATTTTGAACATTGAGATGATCCATAGAAACAAACGTTAAGAAAACAGGTGCAGAACAGATGTGTCTGAAAGGAGGAATCTGTAAATGATGTTTCATGCTCAGCCATTTGAAATGGTCCATGAATGTGTCCTTACGTATCTATATGGTCTACAGAAAAGTAGAAAACAGTGTTTTCTCTTCTACCTTAACCATGCTTTCATCACAATGAGTGAAGAATAGAACTAGATATAACACTTCTAGAACTAGGTATAATATATGGATTTATTTAATAATTGTAAACTCTGCATGGCATAGGGTTAATGATGACCTCTGAGGCTGCTTGGAATCCTTCCTGAATGTGGTCTGCATCAGATCTGGAGTGTATGTGTATAATAATATCAAACACAATGATTTCATAATTCAACAATTAAATCCTTCACTGAGTTTGTCTGGCAGTTACATGCTAATGTTCCTCATAGCACACATTTACAGTACATTGCTAGCCTTTTTTGTTTAATAATGCCATTACTGACATTTAGAAATATATTCTATTACTAGCAACACTATTGTTTATTATCTTGTTGCTATTATTACATCTAAAAGTCTCTCTTCTGAGTTACAGTAATATGTTTAGAATATTCATTTTATGTCAATCCTGACTGTTTAACCTTAAGGAAAAGAATAGTTTCTCACCAAGGACTACTGCAAATGGTTTATTTTACATATGCCATAGTAGAGTATTCAAAGCTGTGAAATTAAATAGATTGGTGCCAGATTTTTTTTCTTTGTTAAAAAAAAAAAAAAGAGAGAGAGAGGTTTGGTAAAGATAGTAAGAGTCCCTCATACCAAACTCCTGGCATGTATCATTTTGTCTCATAAAGGACCACTCTTAGAGGTACAGGAACCTTTACACAAATCTTCCTGTCTTAAGATGCAAAAAATAGGGGTTACTTTACCTGTAAAATCATTTTGTCTGTATGATGAAGTGGAAAGGTGAATTGTCATTTCTTAATTCTTATGCCAACCAACCAGATAGATGTGTAAGATAATCTATGCTGCTTTTCAAACTGCAGTATCATAATGGAATGTTTTGCTTTTACAATTAAATGTCACCTGCCACTCTACCTGCCACTTCTACGTAAGAAATTACCTATCTGGAAACAAACCATGGGGAACATTTGGAGTCCAACAATAAACTTGGCAGCCACATAATTAAGGCATGTGGCACACTGCCAACAGGCCTTTCTTCAAGTGAACTTGATGACACAAATGACGAAAATGCTGCCTGCGTAGATCTGTTCTTCAGAGGTTTTAGATTTTTTTCAGCTTTTCAAACTTTTCTTTTTCCCCAAACTTAGCTAATGTGATGAAATATGGCCTAATTTGTTCATGATTTTTTTTCTTTCTTCTTGAGTACTTGAGGTTTAATGATCTATACTGAAGGACTGTTTATTACAAATTAGTGCACTGCATAATTATAGTTGGAACAGATGATGTATGTGTGGGCTCGTTTTTGACTGTGAAATGTTTGGACAAGTTTTAGGGTGAAATAAAGGGAAACAAGGATGGGATCATATGGCAGATGCTCAAGGGCTTTGAGGGAACTAAAACACACAACTGATGAACTATTTGTATACATGTATGCAGTTGTACCACATACTGATGTGGTTAAACAACATTTATGTGCAGACATGATAGCAAGATGAGACTGCTCTTTTTTGAAATATGCTTTATTGTTCCTAGAGCAGAGGTTTCCATGGTCATCTCTTCAAAATCATCCTCCCCTACACTGAAGCCATGTGCAGTGACATTTTTTCATAGTATCAGAGTAATATAATGAGTCTTCCTTGAGCTACTCTATGTTCAGAAGATATGCAAGAGAGCCCTGTCTTATATTGTTATCCAGATAAACAAGCCAGAGGAAATGTGGGAAAGTATCTTCTAAAGTTTAGATGCCTTGCCTAACACCTTGGCAGGCACAGCTGTCCATGTCATTCTTGCCACTGAAATCAGGCTACCCCTTCTACAAACCAACACACACATACATACATACATATGTATATATATGTATGTGTGTATGTAACTTTAATCATAGAATCAGTCAGATGGTTTCAGTTGGAAGGGACATTTACAGATTACCTAGTCCAACCCACCTGCCATGTATGTGCTGTGTGTTTCATGTTCTAAGGTGTTACAGAACATCACAGACTGGATTGTTGCTAGTACACAGTCCATTGATTTAATGCTAGTTTGCAGTGCTGCTGCAAGGCTGATTTTTGTGAGTAATATGTAAAAGGTTCACCAAAGACCTGAAATTGAAACAGCTGAAGTGGTTATAACAGTATATGTATATAAAATGGTATAATTTTGCCCTTTCCCTTTTACTAACCTTTTTCCCATGAGAAGTGGACTGCTTTGTCTCTGCTGTCTTATATACTCTAAACAGAGGTGTCATAGCAGAGCACCAAGGGAAATGATAACTACATACTACTGGCATACTGATTCTTCCCAGATGTAGAATCGAGTCCAAGAGTTATGGTCTGAATCCCATGTCCCCAGTGGCATGATAATGCACTGTTCCCCTCATTACCAGCCCTCACTGTTTGATTTGGCTGTTAGTCTCCCTAAATATGATCTGTTTGTCACAGTATTACACTGAACTACACAAAGAAGTCATCCTTACTTTTTACTGTGTTATTAATAAGGAGCTTTTGTTCTCTTATGGGAGAAAAACCAAGTATCAACTTTCAGCCTCTTATGAAACTTCAAACTTTGTTTTCAACATCAGTATCATCTGTCAGGCCTTTTTGTTTAAGGTGACAGTAGGTGTATGAAAAAGCCCTTTCTAACTAGCTCAACAGATATATCCATCGGTCAGAAAATGATCAAACAGATTTAATGCTGCAATTAAGAAAACTAAGGCAGTAATATCTCATGAAATGCTAACTTCATCTTTTTCCAAAAATTGTGAGTTATATTACATGCTGAGAAGTAAAGTCCTTGTGTGGATAAATAACATTCACAGAGAACACATCAATATTTGCTTCTAACATTTTAAAACCTCAGTAATTGCACAGGAAAAAGAGAAAAATCTTAGACAAACTCATTTAAGTTTTATCAGTGTAGATCATGTAAACACTTCAGGATATCTGAATATTGATGAATTTAGGTCAACCAATTTCTTAATTAAAAAGATTTCAATATCTTCCTTCTATTTTCTTGCTTATCTTCTGTCTTTAATAATGCTACCTTCTTTCCCTACCAAAGTCGTATTATTTTTCTGGCAAACTTTTACTATATATTATTTATACTTGCAGTATATTTCTTCTGCTTGCCTATTTCATAGACTTCTGTTTTTATAGTAAAATTGCTGGTTTTCTATCACACATTTTGGGCTTTTCCTACCTTTGTGGTGGTTTTAAGTCCTGCAGTTCAGTGCATTGATTAAAACTTGTAGGATCGGTGTCCTTAGAGCCCCTCAGATTTCTTCTCTTCTGAGAAGCAGTATTATACTTTCTCTGAGTTGGAGGAGTTCCAAGCAAGAGTTTAGAGAGATAGTCTACCCATCAGAATATCCTTGAATGAGAGTGAGTTCTGTTGTAATGCTTATGTGCCTTTAAAAAAAAAACAAACCCTAAATAAACCCACCAGAGTCTTTCCATTAACTTAGTAGGCTGCTAGTGAGGTCCTAAAGCCAAGAAAAAGAAGAGCTGTTTTATTCCTGTATCCTGAAAGATGGAGGTCAGTAGAACTAAGCCCTCATCCTCAAGTGTTCACATTTTATTCATTAGTCCTAACTTCAATGTGTGTGATAAAAATATTTTCACTTCTTCTTATCTCACATTGGGGGTTTAGCCATTTTGAAGTCACCTTTGTAAATTTTTTTTTTATGCAACCATGAAGGCTCTTTTAAAGCCAAAGTTATCACCAGTTTTAGTGTGTTGAAGGATTATGAAAGCAACAAGCAGACATTTGATCAGATAACTGAACTATTACACCAATTAGAAGTGCAGCTCTAATTGGGTAGAGTAACTAAAGTAACTGTTTTGGGTCAGGAGACACCACATGAGAGCCCATTTGTTAAGCAGGGGTTCATTTAACAAAACATGGATGATCTGGTGAACCAGTACTACAGTTTCCCAAATGATTATCCTATAGATGAGCAGTTCCCAGTGCTAGATACCTGGTCTACCCTGGGGAATACAGCAAGGGAGCTCTTCTCTTGTGTGCCCCTCCTTTTGTAGCTTGAGGCACGTTCAAAGCTCTTGGTCTATGATGCTTTTGTTAAAGTGCTTAAGACAGAAGTTGGCTGATGCACTGATAATCTTTTGCCTGTTACTTGCTAATATATTTATCTTGATGGATAAATTTGTTAAATGGTGACTGGGCATACACATGAAGCAATAATGCTTTGATTACTCATTTGTCACATCTAAGGAGGCAGAAGTAGCCTTTATCACTTTTTCCTGTACTGGATGTCTGTGTTTTTTTGTGCAGCTTTTTTTCAGCATCATTTGGGATGGGTAGTCAGTCTGTAGATCCATGAAGCTGACAAATATATAGACTGAAATAGTATTTTACAAGGTCTCTCTCGTAACCTGTTTGTAAAATCAATGCATTCTGTTTGCTGTTAGTCACCCTATGGAGCAGTAAAGCTGCAGGTTCATGGTTAATGAACATTGTCAAGCTGACTGTTTATAGTTAAGAAAAAAGTTCTATTTTAGTAGACTTTTAAGATTTTAATGTGAAAGTAAATAATGTTGAGTTCAAAGTTACAAATGTTTTAAATTGGAAACTTGACTCTAAAAGTAACTTTCATCTATTCAGGGAATAAAACTGAAAGATGGGGTTCCAATCAGAATGGCATTGATTTTTTTAAATTTACATGTCTAATCCTCAAAGCCACATTCCAGCAAGTAAGTTGTGTGCCAAAATATGTCCACCTAACCACTTGTCAAATAATTTATAGCAACAGTAACTGTGTGGAAATAATGCTGTTTCTTGACAATTTGCATGCAAATTTATGTCCAAAAAAAGAGAGATTACATTTATAGTTTCCCTGCTCTAGTGGCAAAGAATACCAACAGTTTGGATTTTATCAGTCCCATGATTTCAGAGGAAACCTTTCTGGATGGTCTTTTTTTTCTGTGTCTCTGGAAGTTCTATAAGGGTCAGTAGCAAGTTCTGTGTGAGAGATAGCCCTTTCCGTCCTTGTCTTCAGCTGGGAATCACAGTGCTCAGTTAACACTGGCTTGTACCTGTTTTTCCACTTTTTTCTACCCACTTCTGTGAGCAAAAGATTTGATTACAGTTGGCAATGGATTTATTCTCTGATTCCATTTTTGTCCAGATCAATGATTTCAGACTCAATTACCTCTACAGGCCTTTCCGTCTCCACCACCTGATTCTCCAGACCATTAAATTATGCAGTGAATGAATCACTTCTATTCTCCAACAAAGGAAAGATTTCTTTCATTTTGAGCAGCTTAGCATGGAGAGCTTCCAGGAAAGGCTTGGGGAAAAGTTCCTTGCCATGTGAATAGCAATTTGGAGGCAGTGTGTGTACGGTGTGACTCAGAATTTGGATCCTCTTTCTGAGGACCTTGCCATTTAGCGACCACACAGCTTGAAGAAAGTGCCCTTTTAACCTTGCAGCCTGATTTTGGGTTAATGTAACAGCCTTTTGGCTATACTGACTTTAAAATGTTAGATAATCTAATGGCTGCCTGAAGAGGCAGTTCACTGTAAGAAGAGCTGTCTAAGTTGAATTGCCTCTGGTGGGTACAGCTTTGTGGACTCTTGATGCCTATCTTCTACTGATACAGGAGTAAAGGTGAGCAAAAGGCAGCATCGTGTGCTGCTGTTTCAGGAAGCTGTACAGTATGTTGGCAGCAATTAAACAAAAGCCTTTTGCTGTGTTTGAAGTGGGAGGATGCTCAGGCTAGTGACCTGTAGATACTGCTTAGCAGTTTATGGCCTCTGACTCTGGGTGTTGTCAGTGAGCTGTGAGAACTGTGAATTAAATTTACTCTGGTTTAGGTAAGGATATGAGTATTTTTGTTTCCGAGTGCAGAGAAACTAAACTTCAGCAGTGTAAATCAATACAGTTAACATTCCTAATATTAAAAAAAAATGTTCTGTGCAAGTTCCAACTTTCTACCTCCTGCCATCATTTGCTGGAGCTCAGAAAAGGCAAATTTATTGACACTATGTCTTGTCCTTCTTTTTCCTGTTATGCTATGCTTTATTGTTACAACCAAGGATGATAAAATATTAACATTTATCATGCACTTATTAATAAAACAGTGCTAATAGGTCTCCTATAAATACCTGTTTAGATATTTAAAATTAATACCAACAGTTGTGCTGCTGATTTGTGACACAGAATAGCTCATGTTGCAGAATGTGTCATTTGGAAACAGATATTTTGATGTTACTAAATCCTTAATCTTCAGAATATCTCATTTTTAATTAGAAAGGGATTGCAGTAATGTGACCTGTGCAAAAGCCAAATCTGATACACAAGCAGGCAAAGTTAAGTAAATGAAACAAAAGAAAACCTGCTTTGTTATCTTTTCTCAAACCCTTTAATGTTGTTCACTTAAAATATGAAATGAAAACCAAAAGCTTTCCAGTGATCTAATCAACTAATCAACTTTTTCCACAATTAAGAAACATTGACCTAGAAGAAAGTTTAAAGTATATCAAGTAAAATATTCTCTTATGTACTATTCATTAATGGCAGTAGATTTAAAACAATATTTGGATTTAAAAAAATATTGTTGACAAAAACCTCAGAACACTCAACATGTCTATATTGCCATAAAATCTATGAACCTCTCCCATGTATAATAAAGAAAATATGGTAAAATGATTCATTTTTCCTAGTGCTTGTAGACATACACACAGATGCATGTAATGCATTTTTCTCAAGAGTTGTTGGGAGTTTATTCTGCCTGAGGTGTATCCTTTTAAAGAAATAGGAGGGATTTATTATGGATGCATTGGCAGACATCTGGAAGTTGTTTGAGGGTGAGTCAGTAGCTGGAATAATCTAACTCCCTTTGAATTTGTGTCAGTGAATCTACTTAGTCATGTTGCTCTCCTCCATTTCTACTCAACTCTGCTACAATGCTAGAAATGTGTCGTATCTTACAGGTGTGTTGCAATTTTCTTTGCCATATTTTAAGCAATAATAATCACATAATCTGCAGCTCTGTAGAAGATGCTGAGCAAAAGAGAAATGTGCATGTGTCTGTGTGTAAGCAATTTAGCTCTTAGGTTCTTAGTTCTTAAATGTGGGTTTTAAAGAATACTTACATAATATCTGTGGAGGAAAACATACTATTAGTACTCCTTTTTTCTCTCCTGTGAAAGGATCACCTACTATCTTTCCTATAATACTGTTTCCTGACTTTCATGTGGATTTCTTCCCAAACTAAGACAGTGTCTATCAGTGCCATCTGCTGACTCCAAGCAATATTGCTCCAATGTTTGAATAGCTTTGGGGAAAAACATTTGACAATACAAATTTGCACAGGATACAAAAGTAGGGATTAAATAAAATTACACAAAATGTATGTATATAATTTTGAAATGATAGAGAAGAAATTTTCTCACCAGCAAAATGGAGGAAGCCTTCCAGTATAAGCTGCTTCTTTGTGTAAATTGTGAATGAGGTTTTCATAATTAATGTATATTCACTGATTATCTGGAGATCAACACTCCCACATAAAATGGCACAAGAAACTAACAGAGCAAGGTTATGTTAGGTGCCAAGGCATTTGTCTGCTCTCCAAAACCACTTAAGTATTTATGCCTAAACACTCACTAAATTTGGTGAGTTAAGTTTAAGATGCTTTACTTCTCCTAGCATCAAGCTCACTACAAGTAAGAGTTTCAAATGTTAAATTCCTTCAGAAGAAGCTCAGAGCCCAAGAAACAACCAGCAAACTAATTCTCAGTTTCCACAAAATTTTGTGAAAGGTTAAGTCTGAGAAGAGCTAATGGTATCTGTGAAAATACATAGGAAGGAGGAGGCAAATCTACTTTCTAAACTACTCCCTTTTTTTCAGTATTTTTAGAGCTTTTTGCATTTGTTTGTGTGTGTGGCTATATTTGAAAACTTCTAAAGAGTCATTAAAACAAAATGAAAGACGACTAATCTATCCAGTTCCCAGTATGTCCTTAGATGCTTTTATGGCTACCCTAGTTTGCAAGGTAGCATATTATAGGCACAAACCAAAAAAAACAGGGAAATCAAGGTATTGAGAATGAAAGAGAATGAACATTGAATAGTTAGATTTTAATGAAACTTTCAAGGAAGATAAATAAAGCCACTTTTAAATTGTCTTCACCCAGGCTACATTTTGACTATGTAAGCACATTACACAGTCTTTATTGGTCGATAGCAATAGAAAATTTCTAATGGGATATGAAATAGAAAGTTTCTAACAAAAATAAACCCTAGCATTCCCAACCACTACTTAAAAGAAAAAACAAACCAAGAAGAAAGCAGTGATTTGGGTTTTCAGCTAGGAAGGAATATGGAAAAAAAGTGCAGCAAAGTCTAGAAAAAGAATGTAGTGAGAAGCAGGACTGACAATGAGCTTTTGACTGACTGCCCAGTGCTGTGACTCTGTCTTCCTTGTTGCTTGGCAACTCCATGTTATCACAAAGAAACTGATATTAAGTTGGAACAGGCTGGATATGGTAATTTACGTGGGAAGATACTCTTGCAGTGGGAAAACCATTTTATTTCTAGTTTCTGTCAGTGTAAGTAGGTTTCACATGATGAACTGTAGTACATCCCCTGTTGGGTGCATTTTACCTAAAAAGGTAAAGAGTGACTGCCTTAGGAAAGAGGCTGTGCAGAAAAAAAAAAGAAAACCAACAACCCCCTCCACCTTGTTATTCACAAGACCTACTCCTGGTGTCTACTCAGACATCAGCAGTACTGATAAAAGCTTGTTTTCATACCTGTGTGGCTTCGGTGCAGATTAGAGAGATGGAATTCGATCGTCATTTGTACTAACGCAGCCCCTAAGAGCTGACAAGATTTGCCGGAGACCTCTCTGCCTTATGCAAACATTAAAAGGTGATCCTCGCTTTACCCAAAGAGTCCTTGTTCTTGCTTTTGTGTTGGCAGTAGTTAAGTGCTAAGCTTCAATAGCATTTTATTTCTTCCCTGCTGAAAGAAGAGGCTGCACATGTAGCAGTTACAGAATATTTTGAAGACCACAATAGAAACTGTCATGCTACTTTGAATTGGGCTGGTACTGTATGGCTGTGAAAGGACCCAATTTTTATTAAAAGGTATGGAGAGAATGGTAAGGGTATGTACATAAAGCAAATCTTGTCATGAAAGCTTTGAGCCACCAGAGATGCATAATCCCTAATGGTGGTTTTGTATTTGGGTTTAGGTTTAAGATTTAATTAGAGAGAAAGCACAGAAAGTTCAGGATTTAATGCAAAGCTCTTTTTCTTAAATATCTGCTTTACTTGTAGCTCTACTGAACCACCACCACTGTCTCTCTGCATTTCCATCCTGCATCATTTCTAGTAATTTAACACTAACATGCAGTCCTATAAGTAAGGAAGCACTTCAGGGCTCCCTGTTCTGGCTCTGGTCAGCAAAACACTCCCTGTCTCCAGGCTTCTCTCTACTGCAGAGTTAACTTCAATATAACTCAACTTTTCCCCTTGGCTCAAATCCCAACCATACACAAAAACTTCTGGCTTGGGTAATGTTGATGCTGTTCAGCTGAAGGGATTGGCCTGATCTGTCAGAAGGCACAGGCAGCAGCTTCAATTAGCATAGCTAATACAGCTACCCATTACTGCTCCAAGAACTTGTCTTCATTGCCAAAAAAGGTGTATTTTTACTGTGGGATAATTAGCCTGAATTAACAATCCTTATTTAAAAGGATCTTTTTTTTTTCCAGTGAAGATGTTGCTTGCCTATTAACTCAGACTGTCCCCTTTTGCTGAGCCTAAGCTAACTGAAGGGGAATGAACTCTACAATGAAAAGAGCCCACAATGTCCTATGTATCAAATAGACCCATAGACTGCAAGCAAAGTCCTTTCTGAACAGAATCATGGCAAGGAGGTAGCTTCATTGCTCATTTTTCAGTTGGCTAGCAGAGAATGTATCAGCTTGCATCCTATCTGCAAACTGATGAGTTTGTCTCCTTTTAAATTTACTACATCATCTCCAACAAATAAAAAAATGCCCTGGGCTGTTTTCTGAATTGGAGAGGAATAATTATGGGACTGACTATAACAGCAACCCTAGCTTAATTAAACACAGTGTATTTCCCAAAAAGGTAGTGACCAATTGTGTTAAACCAACTTTACAACAGTCTGGAACAGATGAACTTTGCTTTACCCTAGTTTTCAGTACTTCGAAACTGAGTTCCCCTGCTAAATCATGAAGAGCTGATTTCTTACACCCACTTACCACTAGCAGCTACTGGCTAACTTTACATACCTTAACTGTTCTCTTCTAAGCTAGTTGTAACACATACCAGCTGTTTCTTAAGCCTTGGCATTAGGATAACATAAAGCTTGCAGGCAGTCTGCCATACCTTATATTCATTGCACTTGCTTACACTTCCTGTAGAGTGTTTTCTATGGCAAGTATCAGCATCTTCTGGCTTGTGGGCCATGCTAGACTAGGGACAGAAAAGCTGTAGCACCTCCTCTATGTGGCAACAAAACAACCTCTACGCTTTCCATCATCTAGGGTTGGGTTGTTGGGATTGGGGTTTTTTTGGTTGTTTGGGGTTTTTTATTGGTTTGTTTGTTTAAGATTGAAAGTGTTCTTTAAACAATTTGGTTGCTATGGCTTTTACTAAGGGAAAAAAGCTAATTCCTGCAGCACCTATATTTTTTATATGCTGTGTTTCTCATTGATGAGTAGAAATTGTTCATGGGTTTTTTTTCTTGAATTCTGGTGAGCACAGAACAAATAAAGCGACAAATGGCAAGGGGTAGTTAGAAGTATGTACCCAGCACCTTTTGGGGTGCACTGACCAAGGGAGGGAGAAAGGCTCTGGGGAGTCATGCTGTGGATGTAAACCAAGGCAAGGCATCCCTCCCAGTGTGGCCAAGGGGAGCTCTCCAAGGGTATTGCTGGGAGCCAAGAGGAGTTCCCAGGACCGGGCAACTGCTGAAAGCCACCATTCCCATTTTGCCTACCAGTGCCCATTAGCACCTGCAACTAGTTTCAGCTGGTCATAGTTTCAGAGACTGTTTGAAGGAGGGTGGGAGTAAGAAGAGAAGTTTAGATATTTTCATTTCCAGAACTACCCATATAAGACTGCATGACTCAGCTGGTCTTGCCATCTCCAAGATTTTTATTTCATATCTCTCAGGTTTTCAATGACTGTAGGAATGAATTTGATCAAAAATTAAACTGAATTCAGAAGCACACCTATTGGCTGTGTTACGAAGTTAATTCTCTCAAGTCTTTTGGATAGTTATGGCTTCGTATGGACTTGCAAAGATTGGTACACAAATGAACTGAGAGGCAAATTAAAATTAACAAATAATAAGAGTAACTAAAGTTTATTTTTGTTTGTGGTAATGTTATCAACTCTCAAAACATAGCTGGTCTCCTTTGTTCAAGTACCGGGACTCAGCATGGGGAATTACAAGGTGCATATTTGTTTCCCTCAGGGTACAGAAGAACCACAAAAGCTGTAAGTGAATAAACAGACATGTTGAGCCTGTCTGCAAAAGTGATTTTATGTATCTTGAATGCAAAATTAATTTACAGGATGGAGAGACAACAGAAATGGGATTGGGAAGGCAGTACATTTGAATTTGGGGTACTAAAACAGCAAATCAAAAGAGATCAGAGTAGACAAATTTTGTAAATGCTAACCCCTCCTCCCCCCAATCAAAAATATCAGCAGAAACCTTTGCCCCCTCCAATAACATTGAGTATGACTCATTGTTTTGTGAATTTTGATATGCAGTGGTACAAATATTGTTCTATCTCCTATGAACAGATGGTAGGTTTCTGGATTTCAAAAACATGCAAACAGCTTGATCTCTTGTACCTTGGTTTAAAAATAAAGCTCTTTTTATAGCATGTCTCGATTTTGACAACCATACTGTACAGTAAATATTGGTTTCCACATATGAGGGCATTGTAAAAGCCTAAGCCAGACTTTTATTTTAGGGGTAGACTGGTTCTGTGGAGCTTGTGAAGTCCTCAGGAAGAGGACCCATGGCTGAATGTCTCTGTGTTTAACTCCAGAGATTGAGTTGGTTGTGAGTTGAATGTAAAAATGCATTTTCTTGTTTGGTAGCTTTCTTAAATTTATTTTCAAAGGTTTGTAAATACTAGGTGATCCGTCGTTTTTGGTGGTAAGCCTGGAATAAATCTTCAGGAGTGAAAGGCAATTGAATATATAATTAAACTGATTTATTCTTCATATTGCAGAGTACAGATAACTCAAATATATCTATAATTGCTCAGAACAAAAAGTGCTTTGACAATGACATAGTTTGCTCAAAGAATGTTTTCATCACTGTTGGAGACACTGAAATTTATTTTAGTGAACCCTCTGAGAAGCAGGTTAGTTACTTCCTTTTCTTTTTGAATTGCCCCTTTAGATAAGCATTGTAAAGTAAATGTCTCTCAGTCTGAGTTAAGGGTACATGTGCCTAGGCCTGGATAAAGCAGCAGGTCCCAGGCAAGACCTTTTTTTCCCCCAAGTTAAAGAAGACTGCTCAAAAGCCTCAAGCAGTCAAAGTATATTGGCATTTATTTATTAATTTCCACTTGATTTTGAAAGGGAAACCAAAGTCCAAGATCAAAGCAAACTTGAATGATTGAAAAGACAAAATGTCAATGGCATTTCTAGTAATACTAATGATCCAGGCATATGCTAAAGTATTTTTCAGTCCACACTTAGTTATTAATTACAGTTTGTTACTGATTGGCTGGCTACCTTGGTAGAGCTAGTTGATTAGATCTTAATAAATATTCATTTCTGTCTGAAGACCTTAAGGGAACAAGAAAACAAATCTAACTATCAGCTTTGGAAGGCTGGATATTATACTGTGATACACTTTCCAGAACAGGACATTACAATTCTATGGGATAAGAAGACAATGATGCATGTTAAAGTTGGACCTCAGTGGAAGGTAAGCCAAAATAAAAGCCTGAGATTTTGTGTAGCTGTGTTGCTAATGTGATCTCTTCTTTAATAACTGTGATGATTGTCTTTTCTTCATGACTAACTTTTCCAGTAACATAGCTGTTTATTGTGGTGTTCAGCTGCTAGCATTTTCCAGGTAAGAAGAGAGAATGTGTTTTAATGGCTGAACTGAAGAGAAGGGTTGGTTCCTACATGTATGTTTACTCTGTTGCTCCACACATTGCAACCTTGCATATAGGCAGTGATTCGCCTTTGACTCAAAGTTGCTTTGAGAATGGGAAGAGAGGGTTAGTTTTGAATTACCCAGTTCAATGCATGCTTTCATAATTGCTGAAGCCAATGGAAAAGAAGCTTCCATGTCTAGCAACATGGAATATGAAAGGTTTGTAGCACAGATTGGATTAGGTTGATGATGGAACTGCACCCTGAGATGTAGTAGAGGCTACTGAGATGAACAGGTGGAGTCACGTCTTGGGTTTAAATTAAGAAGACAAGGTACAGGAAAGGATCTAGACAAAACCTGACATTTAAACCTAGTAAATATACTGTGACAGGGTTCGGTCATGATACAGGAAAGAATATGAGGCTCCTTCTCTTGCCAACTGCTTTTCTCTTCCATTCCTACATCATCTTCTGCTTTGGTGTCTCTGCAACTCAATCTTTGAGTCCTGGTAGAGCAACCTTGTCTGCACATTCAATAATTACATTCCTGCTTCATCTCAACCATGAACATGTATTGAGAGGGGGCTTTTTCCAGCAAAAAAAGAAAGCACTCTATGCTAGAATACAATATATAGATTTTCTGAAGTGCAAATCAAAGTTACAATGCCCATCTAATCTGGTTTTAAAGCTGTAGGCTTTTGTCCCAATAGCCATAAAATGTTTACTTCATGTACAAACTGATTTATCAGCCATCAATACACATAATGAAAAAAATCTTTTGCTTTTTGAGTAAGTTAGCAGGGAGCTGTGTTCCGAAGGTAGCATGCAGGAACACAAATACTTCAAGCTCTTTCTGTTTCCTATGACTGTTTCTTCCAGAGGCTCCAGTTCAGTAAGATAATATCTGCAGCAGACCTTAAGGAAAAAAAAATCCTTAGGGTGAACCACAGCATCCTAGAAATCCAAGTCTACATTTTACTGTTGTGCAGAATGTCTTTTTCTCTGTGTATATGTATGTGTATGCATGCAGATATACTTCTTCCATTAGCGGCACATGCCCCAACACAAGGAAGTTGCAGCTGTCTCTTTTGAAACTGCTGTTATAAGTGGTTTGTGCTATTGTGAGCTAAAATTAGAGGCAGCAAGTTTTAATGACAACAACTAGTCAGGCTTCACAGTCATGAGATAATTCACCTGAACTTTTGACTTTTGGACTGGATGTACTACTAAGCTTTCAGAAAAAAAAACCTGGGTAGATTCTAGACCCTTTCACAGGCAGACACTTAAGAACAGATTCTGGCAAACAAAAAGAAAAAAGGAAAACATAAATTTCTATTAAAAGTTATTTACAAAGAGGAACTGTAAGCATGTCAGAGTGTCAGATATTTTCAAAGTAAAGTCAGGGCTGCATTCACCTTTGCCAGTTTAAGACTGTTTTATTCCACGTATGTAATTTATACCAATTATTGAGTGTCAGCACATGTGAAAAAAAAATTCCTCCTTCTTTTAGGGTAAACTGGCAGGTTTGTGTGGAAATTTTGACAAATATACTTCAAATGATCTGACTACATCAAACAACATGGAGGTGAGAAATGCACAGGTGTTTGGAGACAGCTGGGTATTAGGCCAGGTAAGTCCCATGTCCAGTAAGAATATAGAAAAAAGGGATGATAATTTTAGTTTATAAATGAACATGTTATAAGCAGATGATGTACACAGTTCTAAACTCATGATCAGTGTATAAGAGGACATTTTACTTTTTATGTCTATAGATGTGAAATGTGTTAATAAAGTCTTAAGTCATAGCAAACATACACTGAGTTTAAATGAAACCAGGCAGATTTCTCTGGTGTTGGATGTATCAGGATATGGAAGTAAATAGAATCTGAATGCTGGGGAAAAAAATCCTAAAAAAGTTTATTTCTGAACACTGAAAAAAAAATTGGTGATTTTTTTTAGTTGCAGTTTGTAAACAGAGCACAAACTGATGAAGCAGCAATGATGAAGGGATAAGACAGAAAAGACTCAGAAGAGCAACAGGCACAACCCAGTATGGAAACTTGATTTCTGAGGAGAAGGGAAGAGACTGTAGATAGCGGATGGCTGCAACTGTTCTATAACACAGGAGAAAGGGTATTTTATTAATTTGTGCTGAGAAGATGTAAGGTTTTATAGCCTTGTGAACCTCCTGAAAAACCAGCATTTGTGAAGTACTCCCTTAGGATGTCTGTGATAACTAGTTTTTAGTCTGTTGTCTCCTTAACTCACAACAGGAAATTGAACCCACATCTCTCACCTCATGAAAGAATATGATATTTATTCTGCTTTGGAGTAAAGATTTTGAGGTTTCTCTCCCTCGGTGTCTCCCTTTGGATCTCTTTTACTTGCATAAAATCTTTAAATTGTGTGAGCGAGAAAGGCAAATGGTGGTGGTTATACTACTCATCTAGAAGGTGATATATAAAGAAATGTGTAAATACTTTGTATGAAGTGTGTGGATTTTTCTTTTCCCATTTACCATTTTAGTGGCTGCTTTTAAAAGAAATAGTAGTGTAGTGTTTGCATAGCACATTAACTTCCTTTGGCTATGCAGCCCATACTCACACTTAACTTTTTGTGGCCATTTTTTTTTCATAATCTCATGTAATCTTCTGATCTCTGTGGCTGCCAGAGCTCTTAGGACCTGAGTTCAATATTGGCCTCAGCAGGCAGCCTGAGATCAGGCAGACTTGACGCTTCATCTGTCTCCACAGTAGGCATTAGTGATTTTTTGAGAAAAAATTCCCTTTTGCCTTTGTAGAGATGTATCCTGGTCATCTTTTCCTGAAAAATCTAAATACTGTACGGGAGTATTTGGTAGCTGGAGGCCTAAAACCTAACTCTTCCACAGACAAACGTGCTCACATTGGCACTGTGAAGTGTGGGGTTCTTCCAGGCTTTCTCCTTCCTGGGAGTGGCAGCACATCTCCCCATGGCAGCATCTGAGCATCTCTACAGGAATAACAGCATAGTTGGACGACTGCACCACAGCTCAGGCTGCACTGGGACCCCCCAATGCTGCCCACAGATCCGTCATTACTCCCACCGGGGCTTTCCTTCTGTACCAAAAGAGTATGGGTTTGGATGAACTCATGTTTTCTGAGCTGAGTGTCGTTTTGCTGTATTTTTCTAGGAGGTTATTTTCTTCTTGAAGAGAGACTTTAGAAGAGGGAGTTGTAGCTCAGCCATTTTTGAGTTATCACGATGAACTTTGACTGTATGTTTTTAATGGGTTGCTCTGTTCCTACTGCTGCTTCTTTATTTGAACTTACGGGGCCAAAGCCATCTGTAGTGTGACTCCATTTAAAGTCAGTGCAAAACCACCAGGGATGGATTTGGACTCTGTATTTGTTTGTGATGTTACAGTTGGTTGCTCTGGTAATGATTATAATGTGTCACAAAGAAAACATTTTGTCTTTATGCACTGAGAAGACAGCAGGAATATTTTAGTACTTCAGAACAAAACATAAAGATTATTTTGTTGTGCAAATGTTTTCAATTACAACAACGTATCAGGGAAAAAGGTAAGATGAAAATGATAGCATATGAACTTTATTTTTGTTTTCTGAGTATGCAGGTACTGAATTATGTAATGCTACAGTATACTTGAGTCCACAGTAAACACACCTTCATATAAAATATTTGTGGGTTTTTTGCTTGTTTTTTAAGTGCAAGAGCCCAAATGAAACACTTAGACCATGTGAAGTACATCAGAGCAAGTTCCCTTACGCCAAAAAGGAATGCTCAATTTTATACAGTGATGTTTTTGCACCTTGTCGCAATGTGGTAAGTTTATTAAATATCCAAGATGTGCTCTCATGTAGGAAAATATTAAAATTCCAGTAATTAATTTCTTCTTGCCATTCCTCTCAGTCTGAATGCTGTGGAGGGTAGAGAGCAGAGCCTGCAAGTATCTCTGTGTGGGTGGGCTGTGTTTGTGTAGAGCTTCTTGTTCCTTCCAAGGCTGGAGCCTAAACATAATAGTGATAACAGAGAGCCATGAACTGGTAGACTGGATAATCAAGGTTCTGTTCTCTTTAGGTTTTATTTGTATCTTTTATTCATATAGATAGCTAAATTGTAAGCCTTTTGCATATATTGCAGAATACTAAAATAAGTGTTTGTGTAATTGTGGCTACAGTTTATCTCAAATGATTTTATTTTGTTAACTGTCCTGTTCAGTGTAGGAAGAAATATGAGAGACTGAGATTTCAACTTTAGAGCTATCAGGATATTTAATTAGCTAACAGCTTATCATCTGCTTTTTATCGAAACTCTGGGGTTTTGTGTCCTTGTTTTGCCAATACCTGGCTGAGCCAGGGCTTTGAGTTACAAGAATATCTTTAAGTTCAGTCTAGACAAGATGAGGACAACAATAGCTTGTGTGGGACTCTATTATTCCAATTTTTTCTACCCTTTATCAATGCAAAACATTCTCTATACATTTTTCCCTATCTCTGATTTTAGCCTCCCAAAAGTATTTAGTTATCAAAGGTGCCTCTTTAGACCTGCGTAAGAAAGAACCACTTCAACATTTCATCTCAGTCTCTTATTTCTTTATGACTGTTTAAATTAAATGAGATCATTAGATGTCCTAGCTGAACCTCTGACTTTCAGGAGTGAAGTTTGGTATCAACATGGTTAGGAATTTGCCTGAGGATGAGGTTGCAGTAGCTTAACCCGAGAGATTTATTAATGTTGACTTTAGTTACTATGCAGAGAATTTTTTGAGCGTGTGCCTGAGAACATAGTGAAAAGTGTATTTTCAAAGTGGAAAGTAATAAAAATGGAACTTTTGAGAGTTCTTAAGGAGAGTTTTAAAGAAAGATGTTTTCTCCTGAACATTCATTTTCTATATTTCACCCATGTTGTGATTACAATTTGCAAACATTATGCCAAAAATTTAGCATAATTATGTTAAAAAATGCATGTCAGGTGCAAAAAAATGTAACTTGATTAGTAGTCCAGTATTTTCACATGCACATATCCATCTTGTATGGGACAGCCTGGAAAGCAAATATCTTTCAGATATTTTTACAACCTGTTCATCAGTGTGTGAAAACATGGCTGTTAGAAATGTAACATAAAGTGACTTCCTATCAAGGATGTCTGCATCTGACTGCTGGCTGCATGGGTGGAGAACTGGGTATTAAAAGCCCAAGCAGAGACTGATACTGGGGGTACAGAAGGAAAAGAAAGTGCATATGTGGGTTTCAGGACATACTTGGGCAGTGCTCTTATAGTTGTGTCTGCTGTATGGGTGGTGGAGGATCCAGCTGTGCGTGGATGCAAGCTCCTTCCCGTGGGACAGGCAGCCTCAGGGTTCAGCTGAGGCTGGAAAGCCCTGTTTTCAGGGAAAAAATATCTTGCATCTCTGGCTGGCAGTGACTAATGGAGTGCAGTTGCCCAGCTAAGTGCTGAACCCAGCAGGGGCTGAGGAGCTTCAACACACAGTAAAAAAGGTCTTCCTCTTAACTCCTGAACTCAGCAGGAACTTTGAACCTAGACTCCCTGTTTGTCACAACAGCAGGATATTCCTGACCTGTGGAGAGATGCTGTCCTGCAGATATGAGAGACAGACAGATCTCTTTGGAGCCAATCTGCTGTTCGGTGGTTCCTGTGACGATATTATAGCCATTTTCAATGGAGCTAATGCTCATGCCCTCACCCCAGTGGTATTCCTGTTGTCAAAGAAAAAGAATGAAAGCAAAATGTGCCTTTTCTCCACTGAAGACAGAAAAACAGTCTTCATATCCCTGCCAGCTTCTAGCAACTGCCAGCTGAGAAGCTGTCTCTGTGTTAGATAAGTGCTGCTTTGTTACTGTGATGGTATTTCTGTAATCTGACATGTGCCATTTGAATGCTCTACAACTGAGCTAGACCAGAGTCTAAACCAAAGAAAATCATAGCTTTAAATATTCCATGAGTGGAGTAAGAACACTGTTTTGGAAATGTTGCTCAATGTTACCAAAAAAAAAAAAAAAAAAAAAAAAAGGAAAAAAAAAGATTAAACCCCAAGAAATAGTGTGTCCTGTAAAATCATGAAATAATGTGGTAGGATTTTAGGATGTGATAGGATGTGCATTTCTGATCTAGTGAAGGTTTATGAGCAAACTAGACTAAAATCCTGGTAAGTGGAGAAATTTTTTTTTTTTTTGCAATATGTCACCAGCATGCTCAAGCTTTCTTTCCCTGATCAAAACCCCCTCTGCAAATTATTACTTTAATTACTTGATAATTAAAACTGCAACTCTTTGTTGTTCATGCAAAACTGACAGAATGACTATAGATGGCAGTATTAGCCTTATAAAAACAGAACTGCCAGCTTCAATATACTGTCCAAAATCAATGAACAGCAGCAAGTGTGTGGACAGACATACTTGATGATAGTCATTGTTTGAATTTTTCTTTTGGCCTGTAATATACATACAAGCTGGTCATTTCAAGTGCACTTTTTGTATAGGAATGTACCCAAACCTTAGAAAATACCTTGTTTTTATTTTAAATTCTTTCAGTCAATCCACAGGTAGCATTTCTGCTGAAAATTGTGCAATAGCAATTTCTACAGTTCATGGAATTATGTCACCAGCACTTTTTTTTTTCTTTTTTTCCTAGATTGATGTGACTTCTTTTGTCAAAAACTGTCACACAGATACATGCAACTGCAATCTTGGTGGAGACTGTGAGTGCCTGTGTACCAGTATTGCAGCTTATGCCCACAAGTGCTGCCAGCAAGGAGCAGTGATTCACTGGAGGTCTCCTTCACTCTGTGGTATGTACCTGGGCAGGCCTTGCACTGGAGATCATCTTTGAGGCATCTTTGGCCCTTTGCTGCCCAATAATACAAATATGACAGGAGCAGGTGGATAAAAAAATGTACTTATTCACATTTTTCAAGCTGTCTGTATATTAGCTGTTAGACTTACAGACATTTGCTTGTCTTACTGAAGAGGACTGGCTGTGCTCAGGATGTGGCAGCACAGAGACATTTGGAAAGGCACCAGTATACCAGATCTGGGGTATGTCCAGTGTTCTGTATAGGGCAGCAAAGAGACTCAGTCTGTTCTAGTTTTCATTAACAGTGAGAAGAGTTCTCAGCTGTAGAATAATTCACATGTTAGGTCTGCTGTCCTGGCACATCTCTTTCTATACAGGTGTATGTCACTCAATAAAAGCCTAAGGAAATAAAGTCACTGACTGGGATACCTTGTGGGAAATGAAACTTGCTCTGGTGAAAGTGAATTCTATGCTTTTAGGATACCAGATATGCAGAGATTCTTTTCCAACTTTGTAATAATAATGAGCTCTCTTTTTTCTTTTTCTTTTAGCTTATGACTGTGAATATTACAATCAAGGTATGTAGTGTTTTATATTCATCCTCATATTTATATACCTTGCTGAATACACTTAACTCTTCATGTTTTCTAGCATACCAACTAGCTATCTGATAGAAGCAAATCTATGCTCCCTTGTTCCAGAATGCAGTCCATTACTGTAAAACATTCAGTTGCAGGTAATTCTCCACATTAACCATTCTAGAATACAGAAAGATGTCTTTGGTGTACTATTCTATCATCTGTTTTTTTTGAGATATTTACCTCTCTTCCTCTCACTTTAATTTGTTTCTTTTTTAAAACAAATACTCAAGAGACAATTTTCTTGTATCAGTTCACTCAGACTAACCCCAGAAGAAAACATAGTTTGGTAATTTTTCTCTTTCACAGGTTAGATTTTTTTTATTATTATTATTTTTATTTGTCTTTTTGCTCCTGATTTGGGTATGTGAGTGTAATGAACTCAGCAAGTAGTTAGCAAAACAAATCCTCATGCACCTTTCTGCTATATGTCCAGGGACAGAGGTGGTATGGAAATAAACATTGTAGTTGTAAGCAAAACAGTACCTATGGCACCTCTGATGAAACATGATACAGTGCACACTGCAAGTAAACCACTTTGTAGCTTGTGCTGAGAAGAATCTCCTCCAGTTGCAGCAGCGTTGGTGGTTTTCTGTTCTCCCCATTCCCTAGGGTAGGATTGCATAGTCACAATCCCTTGAGCTCACTGGCCCTTTGAAACCATTAGAAAGAAGAGGTGACTTCTGTGAGCAGGCTCCAGTATTGTATGTCATTTTGCAACATATTCCTTGTCTGTTTAATATCATTATGTCATTATACTGGCTTTTTCTTTCCTCCTGTTCTGCCATGGATATCTAAAATACCGGTTTTCTGTGCAATATCTCATTTATTACTTGAGATCTGTCCTATATAAAGACAAACAGACAATCTTACATTAAGAAGGAATTCAAATACTTCCACATTAATGTGCATCTTAGAAGATAATACATGGTTATTACCATTAGAATTTTCACCTCACTGAACTAATTGCCTTTGGCACCAGGAAATTCAAGTCCTTTTCTCCAAAAATGAATGGTGTGGAGAGAATGCATCTCTGATGCTATTCAGTCAAGATTAATCAGAATAATAATTCATTTGGTATGATTTTCTTCTCCTTCTTTCATTGACATATAAGAGACTGCTCTTGTTAATTAAAAACTCAATTGAATTAATTGATGAGCTTTTTCTTTCACTTGGTGTATGTAGTTTTAACAGTGCTTCTGTTTGTAATGGGTGAAGGTCACTGGCCCAGCTGTGCTGAATGATTTTAGTAATCTTTAATGTCTCAGTTAATAACCTCATCGTATTCAGTGTGGGGGTGGATTAATGCACCGTGCAACATACCTTGGCAGGGAGAAGCTCTAAAAGGTTGTTAAATTGTGCTTGTACTGCAAATTTCAGAACTAGGACCTATTATATTTTGAAATTGATAGGTTACAGGATTTTATGGACAAGTCTCACAAGTGTTGTACTGTAAAGAACAGTTCCTTAGAATGAAAGTGATATTCATGTAACCAACTTGATTCCTGTGGCAGTCCCTCTTATATTTGGATACTGTGCATGTGCTCTGTGGGAGCAAGATATTGAAAAGGAAGGGAAACCAAACTAAATGCAATAATGTGAATGTGATTTCTGATACATCTTTTTAGTGACTTGCATCCTATATTGAGCATCATATGGTAGATGATTTTTTAGTTCTGCAATGAGCCTGGCCCAGAACAGTACCAGCATGTCTTGCTACGTATAGCTGACCTTCCATTATTTCATTGCAATATTTTTTATTTAAAAAGTCTTATTTAAAATAAGTAGTAAAGTGAACTGGTTTTGTCTTGAATAGAGGNATGCAATAATGTGAATGTGATTTCTGATACATCTTTTTTAGTGACTTGCATCCTATATTAAGCATCATATAGTAGATGATTTTTTAGTTCTCCAAGGAGTCTGGCCCAGAACAGTACCAGCATGTCTTGCTAGGTATAGCTGACCTTCCATTATTTCATTGCAATAGGGAATTTCGTCTTATTTAAAAAGTAGCAAAGTGAACTGGTTTTGTCTTGAACAGAGTTAATTTTATTCATATAGTTAGTATGGTTATGTATTTTGGATTTGTGGTGAAAACTGTTGATAACACAACCATGTTTTTTCTACTGCTTACAAAGCATCAAGGCTTTCCCAGTTCTCATGATGCCCCACCAGTGAGTAGGCTGAGGGCGCGCTAGATAACAGAATCACAGACTTACAGAATGCTAGGGGTTGGAAAGGACCTCTGGGGACCATCTAGTCCAACCCCCTGGTTCCAGTGCTCTGTCACTCTCAAAGTAAATAAGGTTTTCCTTATATTTAGGTGGAACTTTCTATATTCTAGTTTGTGCCCATTGTACCTTGTCTTGTTGCTGGTCACCACTAAAAAGAGACTGGCCCCATCTTTTTGACATCCACCTTTAAGATATTGATAAGCATTGACAAAATTCCCTCTCAGTCTTCTTTTCTTCAGGCTAAAGAGCCCCAGGTCTCTCAGCCTCTCCTCATAAGAGATGCTTCGTTCCCCTAATTATCTTTGTAGCTCTCTGTTGAACTCTCTTTAAGTAGTTCCCTATCTCTTTTGAACTGGGGAGCCCAGAACTGGACACCGTACTCTAGATGTGTCCTCACTAGGGCAGAGTAGAGAACATATTGCAGAACATATGATGTTGTGCTTAGCAATAAAATTTTTCTTCTATTTGATTTTTCTTCCCCTAGGTCTTGGTAAAGGACCCTATATTTTGGCAAGTTATGGAGAGAGTGACACAATTATAGGAGCTAACATATCCAGCAGAAGGATATTTCCCTTGCCTAGAACTGGAGCATATGGAAATATACTTTTCAGTTTCATGATAACTCCAGGTCTTTTCAAAGATAAAGATTTATGTAAGTGTTCTCAGCAGTTTTGCTAATGGCAATACATATACTTCAAACTGTAGAAATTATTTTTGCTGCATCTTTTTAATCTCCTAAAATAGTCTAGATATTTTTAGCTACTGGATGAAGTGGCCAATTTCAAAACTGAAGAAGAATACTGATTTTAAAAGGCTTTTAAAAAAATACTGGAAAACCTCTCTGCCAGCTGACTTTTAAAAGATTGCTTTGTAAATATTGCAAAATCCAAGTGATTAGAATTCCTTTGTAGAAAAGAAAATAGTTTGTATAACAGGAAACTGGAAGATTTTGCACATTGGATGTAGCGAGTATTGACACTGAAGGGGAATGCAGGGTATTTTTGTCTCCAGTAAAATAATTTCTGCTTTATCTTTTCTTCTTTTACCTCACTTTCAAGGCACTATAAAATGTGCAGTTTAGAACATCCAGTGTTTCCTTCGTTGCTAGTGAGCAGTGTCTCCATACAATGTAGGGGAAAGTTTCTTAGGTGATTCCTAAGCTATTTATCACTTATCAGAGACTGAGCCAAACTATACATCCAAAATTAAATATGTTTAAATATGTTTCAGAGTAAAATTTGAAACTATATTCAAACAGTTGACAATTTGGCAGTGCAGTGTTTTTTAGATATAACTTTGAAAGGAGAAAGTATATAGAACAGAAAAATTAAGGCAGTCTTGGCAATTCTCCAACCAATGTAAAGTGGAAATAAAACAATAATTGTACCTGTGCAGTACACAGGTACTTTTCATATCTGTGAGGAATGATTAAAGGCACTTCTAGATTAAAGACAGTTCAAGATCTTATTAAAGTTGAAAACCAATTATGAAGTCAGTCTTCTTCTAAGTTCTTAAATTTTCAGAGTATTTTCTTCACTTTCATTTTCCAATGTGGGTAGAGCAAACAGAGGGTTGAATCTTTTTTTTGGCCCCAGGTTTCCTTGGATATGACTGTATGTAAAAAAAGCCTGAACTTAAGGTGAAGTCAAGTATGGTCTTGCAATACTTGTGTGATTTTATTTGCTAAGGAAATTTTGGGACAGCTAACTGTCAGGCATTTGTCCAAATTTGAGAAAAAACTCCCAATTTGAGCAAGGCCCAATTTGAGACTGCTTATGAATAATTTTGAAAGCTGGTAACAATAGGCTGAATGTAGTTTTGATCTAAATAATTAGCTCTCTGGTGGCTCTGGATTATGTTATCATTTGAAGTCTCCTTTAGACTCTGCATTTCTAACTTTGTGTTGCATGAAACTGATTTTTTTTTCTGTGAGAAGCAGTTTAAAAGGAGCCACTTAACTGCCAATACATAGATTTTAATCTCATTTTTAAGTTGCTTTCTGTGACAATCTTACCTTTTTTTTTTGTCTTCTGTGAAAGCTCTCTCTCTTGTTTCCCTTGAATCTGCTGAAAGACCAAATTATTTTCTGTATGTACACGACAATGAAACCGTTGGGTTGGAACAGTGGCGGGCAAGTGCCTCCTTTCGAAGACGAGCCACCTTCTTCCACCACCAGGGCCTCTGGAGTCCACGGCTTAGTGCCTTTGAACTGCACAGTAAAAAAGGCTTTTTCATTATTCTCTCCTCATCTGGTGTTAAAGTGGCAAAGTATCATGATTCAGAAGAATTCAAACGTTTGAGTAGCTTTAGTATTGAAGGTAAATTTTACATTATCCCCAGGAATAAGTATGTGATTCCCTTGACAGCACTTGTCTCTCATCAGAAATAGTAACAAATATTTTTGATAGTATTTTGAATTACTCTTCTGCCTTTGTCTCCCATTCTGCCTCCAAATGCTGTTATTTCCTAATTTTTGCAGATATGATCATCACTTCACCTTTGAACTACATTTTCATTGTTTTACTCTTTCAGAATGAACACGGCATGTCACAAAAAGATGCATGTTATTGTCTTGTTAGTGAGCTATGGATATCTGTACTTTAAAAAGAACTGTATTGCTTCTGCAGCCAACAGTACCTTCACTATATATAACTGCTTTTTAAGGGTTTTAAACAGAATATATGGTAAAAACAAGTAGCTGTTTGTATCTTTGAAGCTTCAGTGTCTTTCAGCTTGATTGAATTGAAAATATTTGAAAGTGAAAACAAAATCTCACTTACTTGAAAGTTCTCAAGAATTTCTCTACTTGGTTTTCATTTTATCATTTTTCTGAAAATCCCAATGTACATTGCAGAAAAGACTATAGACTTGCAGGTTGTTGACTCCACAGTCAATAAATAATACCTTTTCTTTCCTTCTCAGAACTCAATGCCTCTGTGCCTTATAGAAGGATGTGTGAGTGGCGATATGAATCTTGTGCTAATCCTTGTGTTAAAACATGCAGTGATCCTGAAGGAATAGCATGTAAATTTCTTCCTCCGTGAGTAAAATTAAGCTGATATTGCTACTGTATTGTTTTTTGTAATATGCATACCATATGGTTTCTGAAAATTACTGCAGCTGCAATATCCATTTATCTTTACTTATCCAGATTTCAGTGTCACTCTTGTAAGTAACTCTCACAAGTGATGTGAAAACATTTGTAACAAGTCGCTCTTTTCCCACGGCATGTATTTCTGTTTACATGCAGTCTTTCAACAGAAGCATAAGAGGGTTTGTATTTAGCCCAGGGGATTAGCTACTGGTAGTGGTTAAGTAGGAATCTATTAAATGAAATGAAGGCTATTCCCTTCAAAGGATTTATATTCACATCCTAAAACAGCATCCCGTGATGCTGTAAATGTCTATATCTTTCTCTTGTTTATAAGACAGATCAAAAACTGCAGGAATAGTAAGGGCAGACTATGCCCTCTCCTGTAAGAGGAGGGAACTTTACACTAAGAAGCTCATTGTCATGACCTGAGGGATTTCACATGGCTGATGTTGTTTTGTTGCTTAGTAACAAGATTTCCTGTCTCCATGGAACTCCCCTGGCAGGGGCAACCTGTTTAAAAACCTTAAAAGGAAAAACGCCTAAAAACCTCAAGGCCAAAGTCTGATGGAAAAGAAATGACATTTTGACTTTCAGGCCACCTCCCTAGGCATATGCATTTTATGATTAGGAATTTTACTAATATTGCTCGTTTTCTCTGTTGGTATTCTTAGATTTTTCCATATAGGCATACTGGTTGTTAATGTTATGATTTTCTTATTAAAAATCCCCCAAAAATGAAACAGTAAGGGAATATATGGTCTGATATGATGAAAGTGCACAAGAATGAGACTTTCTATGAAGTCAATCTAAATATTTTAATGTCGCAATCATATCTGGTCTTGTAGAGAAGTTCTTTATCCTATGGAAGACCTTTCTGCTCAGAGTTTCTGAACTTCTGCCTGGTTATGGAAGCAGAATAATCCAATGCTGTGATGTTCATCAGCCTATGTAAAGAATTGATTATTAACAATTTAGAATCAGAATTGGCTGTTTGGTGCCTTTTTGACCTTAAAATGCCTCAAAATGTGTTAGCACACATAGCAGCTTTATCAAAATGTGTTCACCATTACATGGGAAATTTCTTAGAACTCTGACGGGGAAGCCATTCAAATGTTTCAGTTTTCCTAAGTAAAATAATTTACAATTCATTTGTATTTCTACTGTGGCTTTCAAATTAACTATACGATGTTTTAAAGGGTTGAAGGATGCTTGCCATACTGTCCCAAAACCATGATCCTTGATGAGGTCACACTTAAATGTGTTTATCCAGAAGACTGTAAGTATATTTTATTATCCTGGAAAGGTTTTAATCAAATGTACATTCTTGGGTTTTATTTAAACACTTCACCAGAACATCCTTCCATTAAGGAATGTCTCTCTGGGACATAGACTCCATTCCCAGTCATCCAAAATACATCTCACATATCTAAACAAGCCATATCCAAAGTTGAATTCTTTCATTTCTCTAAAAATGTGTTAAATTTAACCTTTTGTGATGGCGTTATACTCATTACAATTATATTTGACTAAATACTGCTAGTATATCATATGTATGTAAAAGAAAGATCCCAAATGGGACAAATACTGCTGTAGCAGAAAGTTTAGACTTTTCAGTTATTGAGCCACCACTAGGAAATTAAGAGTATCTGTTTTATAAATTCTGGTGTGTGAAGATATCACATTATTTTCTTATTTTGGGGATACAGTGTTACTTTAACATAGCAATTACATTTTAATACTATCTCTTGTTTTATTTTACAAGTTTTGAATACATTATACTTGAGATTTGTTAGTACAGTTATGTCGTATATTATGAGATATACCTTCCAAAGATAGATTATTCCAAATATTTTACTATTTTGAATTTACTGAATTTTCCATGGTTTTCCCTTATTGCTTCAAAAGTGCTTTGCAAAATCACTGTTTTCACTAACAATAAAAAATTAACTACTTAATTTGCAAAGAAAATTAGAAAACTTGAGTCAGCTGAGTTCCTCAAAGTCATCAGGCAACCTGGAACCACTGGCAAGTTCTCTTCTCAGCAAAATGGTGCTCTGATTTGCTAATATTTAAATGGAATTTGGGTAGAGGTAGATGTTTTTCTGATTTGTTTCTGATAAAGAAACAAGGACTGTAAAACATGCATTTTTCTTTTTAGGCATACCTGTGACACCTACAGAATCAGCAACTGGAACAAAACCTTCGTCGTTAATCTCCCAAATGGGTGCGATCATGGAAAGATTTCCTCAGATACTTTCTTTATTTGTTACTTCAGGGACTGAATCAGCTGGTGCAACAGACAAAATAATCATGAAGGCAAACACAACTTCAAAGGGAATGAATCTATCAGCACAGGCCATTACAGACTTCTATTTATTGAAAGCATCTAAACCAGCCATCTTTTCAGCATTTTTATTACCAAGCAGAGCGGAGCCTTCTCATGTACTTCACAGCACAGCCAGCCCACCTGTCCTTTCCAAACTAATTTCTTCAATAGATTTTCCAACTGCTTTTCAAGCCTCAAAAGTCACATCACATTCTGCCAGTTCTACTGCATCTATAACTTTACCCATTACAGCAGCAAGTCCAATAACCCTGCTCAGTGCAAGCCCTGTTCAACACACTGCTTTATTAGCATCCACTTCCCTAGTTGTAGTTCCATTTCCACTTGAAACATCAACCATCTAGCTTGGAACTGTTCCCTCTACCTCAGCATTAGCAACTTTAACCTCCAAGCCATCTTTTGTTACTTTTGCACTGCCATCAGGGAAGAGTAGGAGTCCTTCAGTAAGTCATTCTAAGGAAGCAGCAGTATCCTCTGAAGTGTCTTTGCTAGCTGGCAGAGCAGCATCCACAAGACCTGTATTTCTTCTAGGTTCATGTTTGACACAAAGGACATCTAATTCTCCTGTAGGTACTTTGTCTTTTAGAACTAGGTCTGGCAGTGGTCAAACTGCAGTTCACCCAAAGCCCATTTCTGCACTGACCACCACTGCTTCTCAAATTCCTATTACTACTAGATTTGCTAGCTTTGAGACAAGTTTTCCTCAACTAATCACGGTTCCAGTTCGAAACAGCAAAACCCTTGTCTAAAACTTCTCTGATATCATTAAATGCAAGTTCTTTAGCTAGATTTTCATCAAAGCTGTTTTTATCTTCAGTGGAAAGTTCAATGACTATTCTGAAGCAGACATCTCCATTAATAAAAGGCATATCTCTTCTGCTCTGCCCATAATGACTCTATCTTCACCTCTAGTTGCTTCTCAAATCCCTGTAAACTGTTCTTCGAGTCCTTCTGTAATACGCACAGCATCTCTACCAGTGCGTTCTCTGTTTACCTCCCTGAAGCCCAAAGCTATGGCATATGTCACTGTTGCTTGCAAAAGTCTTTATAAAAATACTTTCCACTGCTTCCATTCTATTAGTCAATCCAGCAGTTGCTGATATGTCTATAGCAAGCAAAGACTTGACAGAGAAGACATAATGCACACTGATTCCTTCTCAGTGTCATGCATTTCTAACAAGCCAATGAAATCCATTATGTGTATGTTTTTCCCTCCTCAGACAGTGGTATTACCTCTAAATGCTACATTCACTTCAGAAATTACAGTATACCCAAGCAGTTCACATACAGAATTGAAAACTGACCTTGTGATATAAAGCTGAGTCATTTTCATTCCTAAAGATCCTTCTCATAGAAGACCATAATCTCTATAATCTTATTATCAACATCAGTACTATCTTATATGACATACTACAAGTTCCTCATTGGTTCCCATAGTTAGTAGGACATCTTCATTAGAACAAAATAGAACTGCTACCCAAGCATCAGTTTCATTTCTAGATACACAAGAAGTCCAGTTATAGACTTTGCAACTCCTTCTGTAGATTTTTCTACATTCACTTTAAACATAAGCCCTCACTACTAGCCTTTCAACAGTACTAAAAACTTCCATTGTAATGCCCTCTTTACTAATGCCTACAACTCCTGAAGCCACTTTAGAAGGCCAGTCCAGTAGAGTGTCTGTGTCTTCACCTCC